>NW_007362504.1:267221-287408 GCF_000346735.1 Prunus mume
TCCCTGCTTTCCTGCTTATCCCTCTCTGAGATTGTAACTTGCTTATCTCCTTGGGAGAATTACCTTCTCTGAAAGGACAGAAGAAAAATCTCTGAATATACATATATAAGGGGGATTTAATCTTCAGTTCTTCTTGCTGTCACGAACCCTTCAATCACTTCTTCTATGGTAGTTGCCATTGCTGACTTTTTCATCCCAGAGGCTGCCATTGCTGACTTTTCATCCCTGCTGACTTCCGCCATTTGCTGACTTTTTATCCCAGAAGTTGCCATGTGGGACTGTTCCCTCTTCTGGACTCCCTTCTCCTATTATGTTTGGGCTTGTGAGGCCCAAATCAGTCTTGTTTGCTCTGATGAGCCTTGGGCTGGACTCTCCTGGTTTTTTGGGCTTCCTTCTTTTCGCTGGGCTGGATGTGTCAATTTTTGGCCCAAACAATCGTGTTCATTGATTTTGTGGGTATGAGAGTGGTGGATGTGGGCATGGTTTGAGAGAGGAATTTTGTGGGTGATTGCGGAAATTTGGGACTACAGTGGATTGGGTAGGGTGCGGATTCTAGGTAATTGATTGGGTTATTGTTTGTGTATATTAGTTTGGTTGGTGTTATATTCTAATGAGTTTTTCTGGAAATTTGATTGAATAAGAAGGTTAATTTGTTGGTTTTTGGGTTTTCTTTTTCTTTTTCAATGGTGGTGGTGATACGGCTGAGAGTGTAAGAGGCATGGGAGAGACAGAGGTAGAGAGAGAGGTTTGGTTTGTGGGTAAGAGATTTTGTTAATGAGAGTGATTAGAAAATTAGTTAGAAAATGGGAGCAATTTTCCCCACCATCTGGGTTGGTGGTTGTTTGGGCAAGGAGGGGGTAGGCATAGGGAGGGCGGTTTTAGCTGCCAAGAGGGGTTGGGTAAATAGAGAAAGAGAGAGAGAGGGAGGGAGAGAGATTCTTTTTAGTTTAAATTTTTTTAATGTTTTATTTTAATTTTAATTAGTTTTAATCATTAGAATATTTAAGGAATTTACATTTTAGTCCCTGGAGGTTCAGTGTCAGTATCGAAATGGGTCCCAATGTTTCAATTTCATCAATTTCATACCTGACATTTCAAAGTATGACTAATTTACACCGGCCGTTACATTGACCGTCAAAGTCAGATGTTAAATGTTGATGTGGCAGTAGTGGGACCCACCTCATAACCTAACAACAATTCGAAAGAGACGAGACGAAAGGCAATTTATGAAAAATAATAATAATAATAATTAACCGCTCAGCTAGACTCACGTTCCAAGGCGTCATTCCAATAGACAAAGGCTTGGACAATGAAATCAAACAAACCAGTTTCTAAGTTTTCGAGAGATTTTGATATAAAAAAAAAGGAGAAAGGAAAAAAGTGGAGAGGAAACTCACGAAGAAGATCCGATTGGATGCCTGGAATGGATGAAGAGGCGCCAATGTGTTGGTGTGGCAAGGCTGCTACAATTCGAACCTCTTGGACAGATTCGAATCCTAGGAGGCGATTTTCCATGTGTACAGCAAAGGTACGTGACACTAAGAAGATTTTATAGTTCTAGGCATGGTTTGATCCGGCCATGTGTGAACGGTCAAAGACAATGATTCCTGGGCTTCTAAAATCGCGGAATAAGCTAGAGAAATCAGTGGCAAAGGCAAGACAAAGAGAAAAGGTCATTTTGGGTGTTGTTGGTGGCTTCTTGGTTTCTATTTACAAGCTTCATTTCAGGAGGGATGTGTGAATCTGGAGTGAACAGAAAGAGGAGCTTCGAATTAGCTTCTGCTATTGAATGAATTGCTTGTGTGATTTTCTAAGTGTTGGGTTGTTAGTGGCATTTTGTAAGGGTTTAATTGTTATGTAAGGATTAAGGGTTATGGGTAAGGGTTAAGGGTTTAATTGCTGACTTTTTGTAACTTGATAAAGTGAATGAAATGACAACATTTGCAGAGAAATACATCTAAATGAAGTGAATGGCCATCATAAAGAGTATCCAAATGAAGTGAATGGCCATCTATATCTGTGTGCTAGTGAAATTATGCAAATGAATGCCAAAAACAATGTAAAGAGAAGTTAAATTTTTTTCCCTATACAATCAAGTGAATGCCCAAAACAATATATGTGCACAATGTAAAGGGAAGTTAGAAAATGGATGCACCTGGAACAATTAAGTGAATGGCCAAAATAATCAAGTGAAGTGCCAAAACAATCAAGTGAATTGGCAAAACAATCAACTGAAGTGCCAACCCAAAAACTTAGAAAATTCTCCTTTCAAATTCATTCCAAAATGGCAATTTCAGTGGATATATTTGCATTCACAGTGGTTGACGCTTATGTGAATGCCATTACATCCATAAAAAAAGGTCAGTAATTAAGTTATATAGGACCAATTTATCGAAATCAAAAACCTCCTAATCACAAACTGCCAATCTAACAAAAAAGGTGAGTCATCAAATTCCTTTTTCAGTCAGCTTCAATCTACAACATTTGATCCTGTAGTTGAAACAGAAGTTGAAGCATGAGGACATGAAGTTGAGGCTGGTTGTGCTTTAGAAGTGGCATGTCATTTGCAGCATTTAACTCTGGCCAATTCTTATTAGCTTCATCATCAGAATTATACTTGGCATAATCCTTGCACTCAGAATCTTCAGAATCCAATTCAATATATGTAGGCCAATCAGCAGCAGCCTCATTCCCAATTTCTTTAACCCTTGTCCATTCAGTTTGTTCATCCACCCATTTTTCAAATAAAAAACATCATCTTCATCTTCACTAAAATTCTTGGAAATCACTTAATTTGATTCCTTACTATCAGCAGAATCATCATCAAATTCTTTAAAGTCTGCAGCATTTGCATATCTTTGTCCATTTCTTAACTTCATGGAATGGCTTTTGGACTCGATCCTAATGCCCTCAACCCTTCCTTCCACAACTTCTTTGTCTTTCTGGTGAACAATCTTTGTCCTCCTCAAACTACCGCATCTTTTTTTTACCATAAGCAAGCTTGACCCTATGTGACATGTCATTTGTCACTTTATCTCTGCCTTTGCCTTTATCAGAACAACCCTTATTAGCCTTTTCTTGGCCCTTGTCAGAATCCTCCTTATTATTCATAGTAGCCTTTTCTTTGCCTTGTTTAGAAGCTTGATTAGTCAACCCTTCTTCAGTCAACTCTCTACCTTGTCCACTTGCTTCTTGATTCAACCCTTCTTCATTCAACTCTTTGCCTTGTCCACCTACTTCTTGATTCAACGCTTCTTTATTCAATTCTTTGCCTTGTCCACCTGCTTCTTGATTCAACTTTTCTATTACAACACGTGTTTTTTAACATTTTCCACATAGGATACTCCCTCAGCCACTGGAACAATGGCACCATAATTGTCATCAAGCTCTTCAATCACTACCCCAGTGTTGTTCACAAAATCATCATCCAAATTTATAAATATGTTTGAAGCCATTTGACTGTAAAACTGCTCTTGACTACATGCCAAGATATGTTCTAGGAATATATTTATCAATCTAGTGTTTGGCACAAATACTAGCATGTCTAAGACATCTGCATCCTCATTCAGCTTAACTAGGCCACCATCAAAATGATCACCTAGAATACTGTACCAGTAGTTAATCATACCTTCATACCCTAACCCTTTTACCATGGCATCTATCTCAGTCATTGACATTCTATCCTTATCACAATAATCGAACCAACCAACATACTCATTCACATAATAGTTACCTCTTAGTTCACCATTGTGGTATATTTCAATAGAAAATCCATCCTCATCCCCTGCATGTCAAAAGCCATACATCAATTTTACCAAACAAAAATACATTCGAGGCTATTTACAAATAAAAAAAGACACATACACATACACGTACACATACACACACAAATACAAAATACAAACTTTCTATGTCAATACACACGTACACAAAAGGTAAGAGTCCCAGTGCTTGTAGGACCACATACAAAAGTCAAAGTTTACTTCCGCATTCCACCTACCATTCACACCATTCTATCTACCAATTAAATGGACACAACCGACACCTAACTCGAAACTCACAATCCATTATAAAAGCCAAACTTTCCAACACGCAAGTTTCACTTGACACCAAACTCGAAACTCAGACCTCCGTTTTAGTTTAATTTTTGCAATCGATTTCAAATCTTTGCTCAATATTTCGAACAAACCCTCTCCTCTATGTCTCTCTCAGTATCTCTCGAAAACTCAGAAATTGGTTTGTTCAATTTTGTTGTCCAAGCCTTGGGTATTGGAACGATGCCTTGGAACGTGTGCCCAGCTAAGAGGTTAATTTTATTTTATTTCCTGAAATTGCCCTTCATCTCGTCTCTTTCGAACTGCTGTTAGGTTATGAAGTGAGTCCCACGACTGCCACATCTGCATTTAACGTCAGACTTTGATGGTCAATGTAACGGTCAGTGTAAATTGGTCATACTTTGAAATGTCGAGTATCAAATGGATGAAATTGAAACCTTGGGACCCATTTCGATACTCACACTAAACCTCCAAGGACTAAAATGTAGTTATTCCAATATTTTATACCTCTTTTTACCGATTCCTCCCATTCCAACTTTCTACTAACCCACGATATCATGCCTCTTCTTTTTCTTTTTCTTTTTCGTGGCCTTCATCTGCCAAATACAACATCAATATTCCTTTTAGTAGCAAGAAATGTCAAAAATGAAAGAAAAGAATTCATGTATTGAAATATATATTATGTACCTCAAGTTGATTGTTAGGCATGATGGTTGAGAGTTTTGAGGTGTTGTGTAGAATTTTCTAATTAAGGGGTAGGGAGGAGGAGACTTGGTTTCAGTTTTGTGCTTGCTGGAGAGAGAGAAAGAGAGAGAGTTTTGATCTGGAGGCAGTGGGGAAGTAGGGGTAAGGGGGGTTGAATATATAAGATTGAAGTGCCTTGCGTCTTGTTACTGTAGCATGATTGTAAGATTAGGTGTCACATGTGAATCATACTACCTCTCATATATTTCTTTCACTTTAGCATGTAGCATTCATAGAATATAAAAGATTGAAGTGCCTTGCATCTTGTTAGATTGTGAGATTGTGTGTCACATGTCACATGTGAATCATAGGACATCTCTCATATATTTCTTTCACTTTAGCATGTGTAGCATTCATAGAATTTAAAAGCACCGCATCTGATGCATGCTTGCTTTTGACTTAGTGAAATGGCAGCCTTCTTTATGTTGGATTTGTTGGTTTTTCCAAACCATCACTTATGGCAGCAGTGACCAATTACAAACACAAAAAACAAACCAAGGGCCCTACGGTTTTGGCAAGTTTCTCTTGGAATTACTCAAATATAATGCGTTAGTGGTATGTACCATGGGCTCCTCCTCATTTACCACGTATGTTTGGTGGGATGATAATTATATGGTCGCAAGCAAAGCAAGGACAACATTTGTTTTTGATTTTGTAGTTTTTTCTAATTATGTTTACTTGTAAGTCTTCTTTCGATATGTCAAAAAACAGAAGAAGAAAAAGAAGAAAAAAGAATTTATTTTATATTAATGTTTTTGGATGATATGATACCATACAAGTTATATTTATCTTCAAATTGAAATCGACGTCCAATTCATGCTCTCCCCCATTTAATAATAATGATAATAATATCAAATCAAATATGTGTAAGATTGAATTAAGGCACAAAAAAGGTTGCAACACATTGAAAATCACTTGGACAAAACCGCATTCTCTCGTCAAAGCAAAAGTGTGATTTGGAATCCATGGGCAAGGTAGGAAGGGTTTGCAGCCCAAATGATTTCAATGGAATGTTGCAGATTATTGTATTTCAATAGGAATTCCTTTTGTTTTCTTTAAGGTTTCACCATACTTTATAGACAAAGATTTTGATAATCTATACGTCCATATTTAACTAGGGTTTTGGTGCTACACCCTTGCACAAAAGGAAGCACTAGCGCACAAGACCCAGCCTGGGCAAGGCGTGGGATTTATTAGTCCTAGCAAGCCCATGGAGAGATCTGGCCTGTCTGTCCTGTTGCCTTCAGGCAACTGACGTCAGCATTGCCAATGATAAAAACATTTAAAAATCTTGCTCTGAGGCTAACACTACCAGAAACCAACGGCTACAAGCCACATGGCTTCTCCTGGAGGCTTCGATCCAAAAATCTCCTCCAATCCAACGGCTACCCATTTTTCGGCTTAAAAAAATTGAAAAAATAATAGAAATTTTTTGTAAAAAATATCAAAAATTTATGAAATTTTTTGAATTTCTTTTTCTATAAATACCTACCAATATTATTCACTTTCCACACCAAATCTTCATACAAATTCTTCTCATTCCAATATTTTTCACTTTCCACACCAAATTTCCTACTACTAAATTCCATTTGTGTAAAAATACAAATAGTATCTTCCATCGAAACCGGAGGCTCGTGGACAAACATTCGAAACAGTCAAAATCTTTGAGACAAGGTAAAAAAAATTTAATTGTTGTTTTATTCAATTTAATGCCATATTTTTTATTATAAATATTTTCATTTTCATTTTTTAAAAATAGATTATTCAAGGCAAAACAAAAAAGAGGAAAACCAGTACATATGGCTCCTTAAGTGAACAATACCTACAATCGGTTTCCGTGGTGCATTCCGTGTCAGAAATAATGACACTATTACATTATCTGAAGGAAAATAATTCCCACATCGTGATCCGGAGGAACTGCCTCCACCATTGATTGAGTCGTCTTTGTACTCAATTGTGTCGAACTATGAAGACTGGAAGTATTTCAATTGTATGACGAGTGAGATGTGAATTTTATGATAAATGGCAATTGAAAAGACGTGTCAGAGTCTCCAAAGAATCCAAATCTAGCACGAACGCAGTGTTTGATGCCCAAACAAAAACTACAAAACCCCAAAAACCCTCTTTGCTTCAAAAAGGTCAAAACAAAAGATCTTCCTTCCAAAGTTTCAAGGCTGTGTCTTTTAACTTTTCCTGTCTTTGCCTTCGGCTCTCGTCATTTTTTTTGTTCTTTCCTTTGTGTAGAATTTTCTTTTAGATGTAAAATAATATCAGAGAAAATAAAACAACACCAGTGACGTAGTTGAAGGATTGTTGTTCTTGTTCGTCTGAGACTCAGAATATTATGGCCACTTCCCTAGGATGTTCATCTTCTGCGGTAAACTATGAATTTCCCCAAAATTTATATTCTTTTTCATTAAGCCATTAATGGGTAGCAATCACTTTTTAGTTTCTGAATTTGAAGCTTCTTTTATTTCAGAAGGAAATTTATAATTCAGAGTAAAGAAGCATATTTGAACTAAAGATTTGAGAATTGAGTTTTGTACATTTTTTATATATTTTATTTCTATTTAACTAAGACTTTTCTTTTTAACTTTTAATGCAGGAACACAGAGAGGGAGAAGGAAGAGGGGTGGAAACAGAGAAAGACCCATATCATGTTTGTTTCCTTTCGTTTATATTTTTTTATTTGAATATGTGATGAAATTTCTCTGCGTATAACTCATTAGGATTTTGCTAGAGCACAATAGTTTATACACTTTGAACCAAATGTAAATTTCTGTAAGATTTAGTGTTGGATGCAATAGGTAAGTTATTAATCTAGCCATTTTTTTTTTCACAGATGAACTCTATACACTATTAGAAACATTATAAATTCAAATCTGGATGCAATGTTGTATCCCATTGTATCCTTAAGCCCTGAAATTAAAATAAAAGAATACCTTTTTACATGAAAATTGAAAATAGTTTGATAGCGTGGTTAGTATCCCGAAATACATATGCAAGAGTTTCTTCCCCTCGCATCTTGAGATTACCCTGTTCTTAAATTTTATCTAGCAACTGGTGGTACTTGAGTGAGTATATATTACTATTAGTGAAGACACCATTTCCATCACAAATAAAATAGAAAAACGTATGGTACTAATTTGTATGTGGTTTCTGTGCATGAAGTAGTTTCAAACTGGAAATGTATGAAGGAGCATTGGAAAATCTGTTCTAGTTTTCTATATAAGTTTAGTAATGTATTTGCCTATTTTTGTTCTTCAAACGTTTTAGAATGTTTTAATGAGGATGTGGTTTATTATCAATACTACTATCATTATGATTTTTCTTCTGGGTCATTGAAGGATTCGAGTGTTTATCTCCGTTCTCACATCCTAATTTAGGACACAAGACAGATTGTAGTTCAGTACACTCAGCTATCCTCAATGCTTGGGCACAAAACTTAGATTGTGTAATACGTAGATAGCAGGTTGTAAAATGTGTGCATATCCATTTTAGGAAGAGGAGCACTCTTTTTTTAAGTGACATATTTGATGCTCTTTTTATGTTTAGGGTTTTCCAGTAATCAATTGTGTACTTATCATCTTTTATTTAGACCTTTTAATGATTGAATGATCTTGGATATGATTGTTCGTCACTACGTTGGTATTTTGTGGTCTACAAGCTTATAAGAACAAATAGTTATTCATTGTTGATACATTCATAAGTTGATGCAGAGAAAGGGGTGGTTATACGACAAGCTAACTGATGTTAAATCTAATGATTATCTTTTCCGTTTTGGAGGATTATTATTGTTAACCAATATGAATAAGGATGGATAGGATGGGTTGGAACAAAAAAAACACCATATATACCAAATAGCCGATTTTTCGTTGCTCATCTGTTGGTGATCAGTACCTGCTTATGTTTAATGGTTGACTGTATTGCAACCCTGTATTTTGAGTTGGCATGAGTTTTGGTTTACAAATTTTGGTCCTGCTCTTATTATAAATAGTTTCAACATAATAAACAGGGAGAAATTATAAACAAGCTTGCTAATGCTCTAATGAAGAAACTCACAAGCTTAGACCCCTCGAAGACCCTCACACCGGGTCACATGAATGGCATCAAACAATGCCTTTCTGTATTCTACCCTGTGTTTCGCTCACCTGATCATCCCACCTATGCTGTGGTACCACACTCTTTTGCCTTACTAATGCTTCTTCAGTAAGACTTTTTCTGATTGTTCCATATTTTTTACTTTTGGAATGTTATATTTGGGCAGATGATACAGAGGGCAATTGCTGAGTTGAACAAGGAAGGGGGGTCGACTCAAGAAGCAATATCAAAATTTATTAGAGAGCGGTTTGACTGTTTGCCATTGGCTCATGAAAGTTTCTTGAGTCATCACTTGAAGAAACTTAGTGAGAGCGGAGAAATTCTGAGTGCTTCAAATAATTGTTATATGCTTCCGGCTGAAGAAAATGGTTATGTTTCTCGAAGGGAGCGAGTGCAGAAAAAAGAGAGTAGTGGGCTGGGTAGGGGAAGAAGAACAAGAAATGGAATTGAGCATAAAAAACTGGCAGAAGAACAAGTTGAAGTAACTGAACATAGAGAACAGAGGCAGCAAAGTCAGGAGCCAGAGGTGATAGTTGATCAAAATGGATGCTCAGAGCAACAAAATGAACAACAAGATGAAGTGAATGGAGAAGTTGCAATGGTTGTGGCAAAACAGAAATATAAAGCGACTAAAGAACAATTTGAAATAACTGAACATAGAGAATGGACGCAGCAAAGTCAAGAACCAGAGTTGATAGTTGATCAAAATGGATGCTCTGAGCAACAAAATGAACAACATGATGAAGTGAGAGGAGAAGTTGCAATGGTTGTTGTAAAACAGAAATATAAAGCGACTGAAGAACAGGTTGAAGTAACTGAACAACAGAAAGAACAGGGGAAACAAAGTCAAGAACTGGGTCTACAAGAACAGCACAGTAAGGTGATTGACGATCACAGTGGACCTCCTGAGGAACAGCAAGACGAAGTGAATGGGCAAAAAACTGAAAAACAAATGCAAGAAGTTGCTGTGATTGTTGAAAAGCAGCACAATTCAGAAGAGAAATATAAAGCAACTGAAGAACAAGTTGAACTGATTGAACAGAGACAACATGGGCAGAATTGTCTTGAAACGAATCAAGGGCAAGATGAACTGATTGGACAACAAAGTCAAACTGAAATGCAAGATGTTGTAATGATTGTTGAAAAGCAGAATAATGAAAAAGAGAAATATAAAGTGACTGAAGAACAGGTTGAAATGACTGAACAAAGATTACATGGGCAACAAAGTCAAGAACTGAATCTACGCGAACAGCATAGTAAGCTGATTGACGGTGAGAGGGGATCTCCTGATAAACAGCATGATGAAGTGAATGGACAACAAAGTATAAATCAAATGGAAAAAGGTACAGTGATTGTTGAAAAGCAGAACAATTCAGAACAGAAATATAAACCAGTTGAAGAGCAAGTTGAAGTTACTGAACAACAGAGGGAACACAGGCAACAAAGTCAAGAACTAAGTCTAGAAGAACAGCTAAATATGGTGATTGACATTCAAAATGGATCTCCAGAGAAACCAAACGAACATGCTGATGGATCTCCAGAGAAACAAAATGAACATGCAGATGAAGCAAATGGGCAACAAATTCAAAAACAAATGCAAGAAAATGCAGTGAATTTTCGAAATCGGAGTAATGCAGAACAGAAATATAAAGTGACTGAAGAAAACATTCAAGCACAAAGGGATGAACTTATTGAAGAACAGTGTCAATCTGAAGAACAACAATGTGAAGTGACCAGAGAACAATTACAAATTGAAGGAATTGAAAGAGAGATTCAGTTACTAGAGGAACAAGTTGAAATAATTGAAAAGATGACTACACCAGGAGAGCATATTGAAATGATTTCTGAACAAAATAAGCCACAAGAGCAAAGTGAATTAATATCCAAGATCGTTGGTTCTCGGTCAGCCATTTTCCCTCTGTATTCAGTATTAGATGTGTTATGGGCTATTTTGCATGTGCCAGTCTTATTTCATAAACAGCAATATGCAGGAGTTATTATCAAAGAAGCAAGAGAAAGATGCAGCTACTGCGATCAATTCAAGCCCTTCTCTTACAAGTCAAAAACTGCCCCACCATGATTCATCATTTTTGTCTGAGGTAAATGTTGAAATGTGTACGTAATACAAAATGCAACCACTACCTATTGATTCAACTTATTTATGCCTGGCATGTTTGTTTTTGTATTTATTTTGATCAACAGGAAAATTGTGTAGAATTGTTGATGAGGACACGTAAGCTTGAGGAGAAGTTGTTGGAAAATCTGTCTAGCATAAGGGAGGGATCAAACCATAGCAGTCAGAAACCTAGTACAGACTTAGTGGAGTTATTTTCAAAGCATGGAAAGCTAGCCGCCCATGATAGTCAGCCGCAGATGCCCAAGTGCCAAAACAAATCAATTAACACTTGTCCTCATGTTGAATTGCCACAACAAAAGGAGATTGGAAACGTAGAAAGATCATTGAAACTGTTAACAATGGAAGCAGAGAATATCAGAGAAATATCCCGGCATGTTGGAAAGAAGACTTGTCTAAACTTTGAAGCAGAGCATGAGAAAGAAAAGCATAGTGCTACCTGCGATCCCAACCTTTGTTGTCAGCAGAAGCCGTCTGTCTCTCTGCAAGTTGCAAGTTGTGAGGATGTCCCCAAGCACTCACCAGACCAGGAACTGGAACGGAAACTGAAGAACCAGCAACCAGAACTTCAAAAGCCACAAAGACCAGAACTTCAAAAGCCACAAAGACCTCAAGATGTCGAATTACTGTCAGTTGAGGGAGGCTATAAGGCTCATGAATCTGAGCTAAACATTATGGACAGTTCTGTTGATTTGCTCCAGGCATCACAGCATCAGAAGAGGCAGCTGCGTCCTCGGCATAAAAAGACATCTGAATCTGGTTGTGGGGTGCCAAAGGCACGTAAATGCCAGGTAGCCGCCATGAGTTTTCTCTAGAATTGGTAGCTATCCCTCAATGAAGGGGACTGACTGCTATGGTTTCAGATTCAAGTGATTTAAAAAAAAAAAAAATTTACATATATTAACAACTATTGGTAGCCATCTCCTGTATATGTATTTTTTATACAGATATATATATATATATATGTATGTATGTATGTATGTATATATGTATATCCGTGTTGACCAATAGACGTTAATGTGACTCCAATTTCTTGTATGACCTAGGAACTTGAGAACGAGAAGCAGCCCAGAGAAGAAATACAGGATATGGGTATGAAGCTTGATCATTTTGCAGGTAAGCTGTCATTTCAAGCACAGAAAAAAACACAGGAGCCAGCACAGCAGAGGCAATTGCGTCCGCGGCGCCAAAGGCAGTCCAAATCTGAAGAGTCGATCACTGCATCGATGGTGGAATCACCACCCACAAGGCATCAGGATACCCTGATATCAAACCTTCAAGAAGCTGAAAAGCCTCAGGAGCTAAAGACATCAGCAGCGAAAACAGGCCCCACACAGCAGCAGAGGCAACTTCAACCTCGAGATAAAAAGCTGCCTGAATCTAGGGCAGTTCTGCCACCTTCACAATCTCTGGATGAGCAGTATCTATTGCTTTCAAACAGTGGAAGATCTCAAATGCAACAGCCGAGAGTGGATGATTCATCTCAACTGAAGAACCGACATCGACATGATGAATTGTCCCAAACAATAAAAGAGCTGCGGGGGCATCTGAAATTACAATCCCACAGCCAAGGTGTTTCACAATCTGATCCTAGCGTGTCCATGACAGAATCATCACCCTCACAGAACCTGTGTGAGGAACCCCAAGAAAAGATGCACCATGATGAATTGCAGCACCTGAAACATCAAAAGCATAAGAAGCCTCCTAGACCAAAAGAAAATGAACCAATTATGGAGGTTTTGTCCCCATCAGCTGACCAGCAGCCACAGAAGCGAGGGAGAGGGAGGCCTCCTAAAGCAAAACTGGCTACAGCTGCAACCAGCTATGCACCACTGCCTGCTAAATGCCAGAAGCAGAAGGAACAACCAGAAAAACGAAAACAAGGGAGGCCCCGTAAGTTGACAGCAAAAATTACTTTAGCAAAGATCAAATTGACCTTAAAGAACCAACCACAGCAACAAAAGCGAGGGAGGGGAAGGCCTCGAAAAGTGACTGAAGAAACCTAAGAAGGCAACTATGAATGTTTAGTTCTCTAATATCACTAGCATTGTAGTTCACCAGTTTGTAATATGGTTTAACTTGGTAGGATTTTTCCTCAGAGAAAACAAAGAATCATATTATGGTTTTAACTTATTTAGTAACCATGGAACCCTCAATGCTAGGTTGGTTCCAAACATATACCAAAATTTGTTCATGATCTTTCTGCAAGGGCTTGATGTTTTATTGTCTAAGACTTTGCATGATGACTTTGATGGCTGAACCTATGCGATTAAAGGAAGGTTTAATTTTCGCCCCCTTTCTACTCACCCCTTTCTGTCCAAAAAAGACGGATTCTAAGGTTTTTCCCATGTTAGAGAACTTTCCCCGCTGTCCTCCTTTCGACAGGGATCAGAAATATATGCATTGAAGGTTGAAATATTGGAGCTGCAAATTTAAGCATTGAGATCCATTGTCAAATAGTGAATTTATCAATCTTGGTTAATCAAAAGATGTTCTAGTAACATATTTTTCGAAAAAAATTCGAGTGCGTTCAGGTTTAGTGTTGAGTTTCTCTTATAAAATGCTTTTAAAATGTGGTGAAAGAAAAATTCAATACTAAATTTTATTTGTAACAAATCCACTTTCATTTTCACCACTGAAAGGGGTTGCCAAGATACCCTTAGTCGATTAATTCCACATTGTTCTTGGTGTTGATGTGCTTTGCATTTCAATAGACTTTCAGTCTAAAGAAGTTGCCAGGTTTAGCCATTCATCCCTCCTTAGCATGGGCATGGCTGGTTTCTTTGTTGTTCCTTTTCACTTTGTGTTTGTGAGGTATTTTTAAATATTTTTAAAGAAATAAGCATACAAAATTAATGAAATGGGGAAGCTGATAGTTTTTGTTTTTTTGTTTTTTGTTTTCTTTTGTATACAAGCGATATTCAGAAATGAAATTCGAATACTAAACCTCAAATTGAGGGGTCACTCTTCTTAATCGCTTGAACTACAAATTACAGATCCTCAGATAAAAGAGTCACTGCTCCATAAACACTTGAACTACAAACTCCTTTGAGGGGAAAATTGAGAGATAAAAAAACAAAGTTGAGTTCGAGTGTAGTGATGAAATTGTTGGGTGTGTTTAGCAACTCTAGGAAACAAACCAAAATAGAAGTTGTTTATGATGAATTGAAAAAAGAAATATGTTCTGATATGACACACACTCACTACAGACAGAGTGAAGTGCGCTCCTACCCTCCTTTCCTTTCTTAGCTTCTCTCTCTCTCTCTCTCCGAGCTGCGTGTCTGCGCTGTGTTTCTCTCAGTGGAAACCAACCCGACTTTATTCTATTATTGAACTTCACTTCTTTCCTTATTTTTTTTCCTTTCTATTTTCTTTCTCTTCTTTTCCTGATTTGAGTGCAGGATTTAATAAGCGAATGAAGCAGCCATTATTGCTGTCTTCCTGGGTTTTCTGGTCTCGCAACAAACATGGCCTTCTCTTCTTGCCTTTGCCAATCTCCACTCTCACCCAAGGTATGGTTTTTCCTTCAAGCTTCATTTTCTCTTACCTCCAATTAATTGGGTTTTTACTTCTTTTTTTCTTTCAGTGATCTTTTTCTTTAAAAATTGTAGTTGGATGGTAGGTTTGGATGAATTTCTGATCCACTTGAAATGGGTATCTGGTATAGTTTGAAATTCGTTATCTGTAGTCCATCCAATCCAAGATACAAGATCAGAGTTAGCATTTTGATCTATTTGTGCTAAACTTTCTTTCCATGTCAAAGGGGTGGTATGTTTTCCCAGCGTGGTTCCAATAATTTACAGATTGGGTCAACCGGCATTGTTACTCTCTTTGTTGGCTCTTTAATTTTTCAACCTGGAAACTTATTTAGAAATAAAAACAACTAATTTGAGTTGAAAAAATTAGTGATAATTGGTACATTGAATATCACTTATGATAGTTTAGAGCTCAGAGGGGTCATGAAAACCTTCTGCTGCAATTTGATGGGTTGCTCATGTAATTTTTTATTGTGCTTTTGCTGTCATTCTTCTATCTGTATTATTGAAGCATTATTGATCAATTAATTTTACTGTTTAACTGTGTAATGAGTTTGAAGTACAGGATAACTTGCGACTATTTTCATAAACAATCTCATGTTTAGCCACTGAGCATAATTTTGTACTGGTGGGCTTCTCTTACTATTTAAGTTCCGTTTCTGATAGATTGACTGCGGCAAGAAGATTGTCAGGCCTTGGAGTAGTGATGGAAGGAAACAAAGGTTCACTTTTTCACTCGGAAGTAATAGCACAGAACTTGTTGGTCAACAGCTTGTGACAGTGGGAGCTCACTTACACAAGCACTGGAGTTTTGTGGGAGGTTCAAGAGTTACTGTGAGACCAGAACTTGAGAGATCCATTCCACTTCGAAAAAGCTCAGGAGTATATGCATCATGTGATCCCTTCTCCCACTTTAATTCCTCTTAGTCATTTGTTATTATCATTTGTAACGTTGCATGGCTGAGTTAATTATACATTGGTAGTAACAGGTCTTCGCAGAGGTATGTGAGGGCAAAAGTCTGTATGAAGACCAAAGCATATATGCATCCCATGCATAAAATACTTAAGTGCAAGAAAACTGTGGAAATGGAAAAATCCCTAGCATGTTTTGGTAGAACTGAAATTCAAGTACCAACATATATGCAAAACAATGTGCAAGTGTTATATAAACAGAGAAAGTTACAACTAGCTTTGACAACTTTGGTCAGTTTTGTGAGAAAAAATATACTTATGAGTTCATATGTATGAATTTCAAATCGACTGACAATTGCAGCAACATTACAAAACAGTTTGCCTGTTAAACAATGTTCTTGTAACATCTAGTTGTGTAGTTCTTAAACAAATCTAGTATCTCTGTATTGCCCCCAATATTTTTAATTTTGACTATGAACTATAGTATAATGTGGTAGCCTCGTTGAAGGCTTTATGGATTTTGCATACATGAATGAAAGTTTTAACGTAGTTTTCAGATCCAATTTCTACCTGACTCTTGAGGTGTTATCCTTTCAGAGGTGTAAACATAAGTAAAGGTTGTTTTAGCTTAACACCTTCATTGTTCTAAAGCCATTGTAATAAAAAAGACAAAAATAAAATCTTACAAATGCATATCCTAACAATAGCATCCATTTAGTAATCCAGTATTTCACCCTGTGTAATGGTTGGCTGAGTTCTTCTAAATGTTTGAAGTTCCTTCTCTAATTTCTGCTTGATTGTTCGGGAAGCAGTCCTTTTCATCCCTTTTTTTTTTCCATCATCTAACTGCCACCAACTATTAGGGACGTGGGGGCGTAAAGAAGGGGATCCTATGGTGTCTACATGTCACTTTTTAGTCCTTAACTGAACTTTTACAATGTTTAAATGCTTTACTGCCCATTGTTGCAAGCTTTATAGTCCTGGGGTCTCACTTTTTGGATACAGTTACTGCAATTTAGGCTGAAGGAGTTCATGAAATTAGAGACCACCAGGTTTGGGTTGAGAATTGAGCTGTTGCGTGATTATTTGATTACCGTAGTTAATTACTGTGAATGTCGTGCTTGCCAAACTGATAGTATCAAAGTCACACAAACATTAGCACCCCGAGCTAGATAACTGTTTTTGTAAATGTCCTTATGACTTGTTCTTGTTGTTCCATGTTGCAAATGATGCTGCAATATCAAGTTCTGCAAGGCTCTTCCAATACCTTTTTTCTAGTGTTGTGGTGTTGATATTTTGGTACATCCGGCATCAACATTTTCCCCCTACCTTTTAAGTTTATTGGTTTGTCTTTTGGCAATTCCTGTAATTACTGATGAACTTGAATCCCGTGAAATAGATCCCTAGTAGCCTCGTCATATGATGCATATAAGGTTGATAGCTTTTGAAGTTAAAAATCTTCTTATTTTGTCTAACCTGGAATAATTTTTAGCCATTAAATGTTTCTGTGATCCATACATTTGATGTTAAGTTCCTTATGTTAGTGTGAGTGAATAGAGATGGGAGGGCCAGAGGGAGACTTAGTTTCAAATCTTACTGATAAAATACAGTTCATGTTCTTTTTTTCAGGGTTGTCAACTTCTCAAATTGCTAGCACTGCTTTTACTTTGGGAACAACTGCAGTTCTCCCATTTTACACCCTCATGGTTCTGGCACCTAAAGCTGAACTAGTATGTTTCTGTATTTATTTGAGTCCTCTGATTCTCATTCAATGTAGCAATTTTAGTTCATCCTGTGTAGATTAATTGTTTTAGATTGGTGTAAACTATTGAAAGCTGTTATATGAGTGCATTTGGCTATATGCATATGCTTTCTTTTTTCCAAATTGCTACACTCCCTTCCCTAAATTCCTTGTTTTCTGGTTCTTGGTTTCCGTATTAGTTAATTCAGGTTGTCAATGTATGGATGGCATAATTCGTCTCAAATTGGGTCTTTATGGCTTTTACAATATATCTCACAAAATTACATTTTCCTCATTCTCCTTGTAACTCTCATTTGAAAATCCATTTGTTTATTCTTGACTATTTTCTGAACTCAGACTGATGCACCCAATTATTTCAACTAATGTAAAATGCAGACGAAAATTTCTATGGAAAGTAGTATACCGTATATTGTCCTTGGCATTCTCTATGCTTATCTACTGTACCTCTCTTGGACTCCTGAAACACTTCAGTTGATTTTCGCAAGTAAATACTGGCTTCCTGAGGTGTGTATTAGCATGTTTACTTTTGGTAATCTTTTCTGATGGGTTTTGAAAATTTCTTATAAAAAAATTTATTTTCTGCCTATGTACTATGTGCAGCTGCCTGGTATGGTAAGGATGTTTTCCAACGAGATGACATTAGCTTCTGCTTGGATTCACTTGTTGGCTGTTGATCTCTTTGCTGCAAGGTAGTTCCCTCTCCCTCTCGTGTGTCCGCGGCTTTCTCAGTTCTAACACTCTTTGCTCATTCATCCAGGCAGGTTTTTCGCGATGGACAGGAAAACGAAATTGAGACCCGGCATTCAGTTTCTCTTTGCCTCTTTTTCTGCCCCATTGGAATTGTTACTCATGTCATTACCAAAGCACTGACTAGAAGTGCTGGAAGTTCCAGCACACGTAATATGCATTGACAACTAAAATTCTTCCTGAACAATCAGGATTTATTGGGAAGTTGAATAAGAAAACTTTGAATTTGAATGAAGGTTCTTATGTTGTCAGCAATTTACAGACATTCTCTCTTTGCAAGCACTGATCTCATAGTTTCTTCACCAGATACGTTCACAAGTCATTTATCTTTGTTATGCGGTGGATATATTATTAATTATGAAATATGTCATGAAGAGAAGTATGTTATTTAATTTAATTTATTAATTAAAAGAATACAATATCAAATTCAGGTAAACACAATATGAAACATCAAATACTTGTTGAAATATATGGATGTATGCAAAAGGAAAAAGCATAGATTAATGAAAACACCATCAAGATCAACAGCGAAAGATGGATACTAACAATATTACTACCTAATCAGCCTAAGAACATGGCTGTGGTGGCGTTGCTGTGGACCACAACCGCTCCTGTGGTGGTGGCGGCGGGGGGTTTCCATAGGTCGAGGTAAGAAATGAAGTGGAACATGAGGTTTTGGTGCCGGGGGTGGGGATCTCCCTCGGAATCTTGACACTAGTTTTAATTCATTCGTGGAAAGGCCGGAGAAACCATCAGTGGCTTAACCATGTAACTCGACTGTGACAGAAGTAGTAGTCCATAAATCAACAACAAAATTAGCAAACTTGGATTGGCATGCATTTCTGCGTAGCTTCGCTTTTTCAGTTGGAGAGCCGCAACATACTGCTGTTTTTATAGCTAGCCATTAATGATTTTGTTGGGATAAACAAGTTTTTCTTATCCGATTGAATCTTTCAAAAAATAATATATAATAACAAAAATACCACTCCTGTCTAGTGGAGACTCGTGCACAAAACTCCTAAGAAATATTGTACGAAAAATGAAGAGGCACTCTTGGAGATTGTGAACATGATAATTGCACTTGTTATCCTATATGATCATGTAAATTTTATTCATTTTTTAATATAAGCGATAGTTCAAACTAAAAAGATGTTCGAATTTCAAATAACTAGTCTGCAAGTCAATACATTTATTACAAATTTATAAATAAACTCAATCCTAGACATGTATTTATAAAAAAACCCAAGCACTATTTAAACATAGAAACACACCCAAAATCAACCCCAAAGTCAACTTTTTGGGTGTGTTTATAAATGGGTTTTGAGTGTGTGTAATGATGGGTTTTGGGTGTGTTTATAAAGTGTTTTGGGTGTTGGGTTTTTTTATAATTTCAACCTCCATTTTGGGTGTTTTAGGTTAGACCCATTGGTATATGGTCAAGTAAACTTAATTAAAATAATTGAGGCAGTGTGGAACCAAGATTTGAAAATTGAAAGTAAATACAGCTAAACCTAATACTATATCTAGAAAGAAAATTATAAATAAATAAAAAATTGATAGGGTTTTGAGTGGATGTTTAGAATTTTGGGAAATAGCCCCCAGTGCCACCCATTTTATAATCTTAACTAAAAATATCACCCCTTCCTAATTTTTGTACAACTACTACCTATAAATATAAAATTATTGTCCACTTATTGTACCCATATCAATTTTTCAAAAATTGGCTTCTCTCTCTAACTACTCCATCATTGACATCCACGAGGTACTGTTCATAAACATTTTCTTTGAAATTTGGGATTTTTGTGAATTTGGTTTATGGTGTATGGATTTGTATGAAATTGGTTTAGGGGTTTCTTCCAAATTGGTTTAGGGTTTATGGGTTTGTAGGAAATTGGTTTATGGGTTTCTCTAGAGTCTAGGGTTTGGAATTGATGAGATATCTGATATGGGCTTCAGATTTCCCTAATTCGGTTTGTAGGAAATTGGTTTAGGGGTTTCTCTAGAGTCTAGGGTTTGGAATTGATGAGATATCTGATATGGGCTTCAGATTTCCCTAATTTATTTTTCTTTATTGTGATTGTGATTTTAGGAAAGGATTGGGTGATGGGTTTTTATTTTGGGTCATCTGATATGATTTTGAGATTGGTTTCATATCTATGATTTTGGGTGGTGGTTTTAGTCGAAGAGTACCATGTG
>NW_007362504.1:314258-350326 GCF_000346735.1 Prunus mume
TTTAATATAAAAGGATTGAAGAAAAAGAACACAAAGTCATTAATTTCTATTTATTAAGTCTTTTGTGAAATGGTTTGGGTGTCTTAAGTCATTTTCTCCTCAGCCCAAGAGCCCTATCCATTACAATTATGCCATTACTCGAGTATTTATCGTCCTTTTTTTATTTTTTACTTTTCCAAAGTTACTACCCGTATAAAGATTCCAATGACAATAAAAGAAGCCACACAGACCTTGGACCTTGCTAAGGTATCATCCCGTTCAACAGAATCACGTATTAACAGAATGTGATCCAGCAGATTATTATGAGAACGCCTGACGTCATACAAGCTGAACATTGAGTGAAAATTGTCAAACTCTGTTCTAAGAAAACTAGCAAATAGAAGTATCAGATGTTTAAAGTTTTGCAAGTTACCTGAAAACTTTGGACAAGTGAGTACACAACGATTTGTAGGATGTTTCAGGATTTCTCTTCACATAATGAAGGAAATGAACCGTTATCAAGATTGACCGCACCGTGTCCTCAAAGATCTTCCTCGACTTCAGAAGCCTAAGCCGATTATTTTCCTTGGAGAGTACAAAAATCTCGGGCTTTCCTTGGAGAGTACTAAAACGCTAAACCAAATTCACAAAAACCCCAAATTTCAAAGAAAAGGTATATGAACAGTACCTCGTGGATGTCAACGGTGGAGTTACGCTTGGATGAACAGCCACCGCTGAGGGAGAAAGATGATTGCATCGAAGAGAGAGAGGTACACAAGGGAGACAGACGAGCCGAAGAGATAGAGCCAAGAGAGTTAGAGAGAGAAGCCAATTTCTGAAAAACTGATATGGGTACAATCAGTCACAATAAAGATGTATTTATATGTGGTAGTTGTAAAAAAATTGGGAAGGGGTGGTATTTTTAGTTAAAATTAGCAAATGGGTGGCATTGGAGGTCATTTCCCATTTTTTAATAAACTTTCTTAAGATTTGAGGGGTGTATTCAATTACCGTGACGAAAAAGCATGGATCCTAGTAACAAAGAATAAACCCTAACCCCAAGCTAAACCCTAATAACAAGTAAAACCTGTAACCCCAAACTATACCCTAATAACAAGAAAAACACGATGAAGAAAAATCATGGAAAAAGAAAACCCAACGAGGTATTAATCAAAGAAAAAATAGGGAGCATACCTTCACAGATAGAGGAAGAAAGTTTAATCCTTCCAAATATACGACCTTTTGAATACACCTAGATTTGATTCAACTTTTTTTATAATCCCAATTGAATACACCCATATTTGAATGGACTTTTTAAAAGTTCATACAAGCCGGAATTGAATACACCTAGACTTGTAAAACCTCTTTTAAAGTTTGTATAAATCCAATTTGAATACACCCGGATTTTAAAAATCTTTTTATACGCTTCATAATCCTAATTGAATACACCCCCGCTTTGTTTCAATTAACTTCTTTTAACTACCACAAAATTTCGTTCGATGTAGATGGCATAGTAGCACACTTGCAGGGAAATATGGAAATACCTATGTATCAATATAAATTCGGTTAGTTTACCGGCTCTGATTGCAAAACCCATAAAATCCATTCAACTCAATATTTAATGATGGTGCACTCATTCAAACTAGAGGTGTCAAACGGGCCGTGCCGGGCCGGCCCATCCCATTTAAACTCGTGCTTTTAACGTTTTCGTGTCGGGCTGGACCGGCCCATTTAGTAAAATCATTGATCCCGGCCCGACCCAAAGCCCATGTCCATATTGAAACGGGCCGGGCTGGGCTCGTGTTGTGCCCGTGCTCATGCTCATGCCATACTCGGGCCCAAGAACCAATTCATTTAATTTGAATTTTTTTTCACTTGATTTTTTTTCCACTAGATAATTCAAATTATAAACATTAAAAATATAATTAGAGGCAAGAAAAGATGAACTATTTGAAAACATTAATCAATCAAACATCCAAACAATATGAAATGGCGAAGGGCAAAAAGTGTCCAACTCCACAAAGCCCACTTCAACTTTTCATCTTTAAACAACTTATTATTTTATATGTGAAAAAATTTCTTGCTTTGATTATAAGAGAAGCGCATACATCATATGTACTGATTAGATATTAAGTCCAATGTTGTTTAATTAATTTGTAGTTGATATGTTTAATTCATTAAGGACCCAAGTAATTTCCCTAAAATGAAATACATCAAATATATATTTATGATTAAAAAATATATATAAAAACAATGACATTAAATGTCAAATTATTGCATTTTGACTTTTGAGAAAGAAAAAAATGTTAAGTGGGCCGTGCTTGAAGCGTGCTCGGGCCAAGCCCCGCCCATGTCGGGCCCCCGGCTGGGCCCGGTCCATTGGACCTCATTTTTTGATCCCGGCCCGGCCCAAGTTTTCGTGCTGTACTTAGCATGACCCATTAATATTCGTGCTCGTGCCGTGCCGTGCCTCATTTAAACGGGCTAGGCTCGTGCCGTGCTGGGCCGGCCCATCCCGTTTGATACCTCTAACTTAAATGGGGCTACCTCCTTAGGGCTAAAAAATTTATGCTTAGGGCCCAAAAAGAATAACAGGGCTAGCTGCCAATTTTCCTTACCAGGACAAACAAAAAATAGGCTCAAACTTAGCAGAAATCGTTATCTTCGAACGTAACAAAACAATAGTCAATGAGTTCTGCATATATAATTCTCAAATTATTGAAATTCAACAACAATAATGTGAAATAATTAAGTTTAAGATCCCATATAGTTTATGGTCCATTGTATATATATTTTATATATAATATCAAAATGAATTAGAGGTCAAATATGTGAGCTATATTTTAAAAATTAGAGGTCCATATCTGAACATTTTCTAGGGCACGTAGATTGCAGATCATTTTTGGGGGCACGGAGAGGGCATGGCATGGCCATTCAGTAGAATCAATATACTCTATAAATTGTGACCAGTCTACCATTTCGATACACCTGCTCATATCATTTACTTTATCAAATTCAAACCCCAGCTGCTTCTAGTACACCAGCTATATCATGGAGCTATGGAAATGTATTGGTTTCGGCTTGATCCTCATGTTCGGGGCTTGGTCTTGTGAAGCCACCTCTCGCAGTCTCCAAGATGCATCTATGTATGGGAAGTACGAGCAATGGATGACTCGTTATGGTCGCGTATATAACGATGTTAACGAGAAAGAGAATCGTTTCAAGATATTCAAAGAAAATGTGGCGTTTATAGAATCATCGAATAACGATGTGAACAAACCCTACAAGTTGGGTGTTAATCAATTTGCAGACCTTACGAATGAAGAGTTCAAAGCCTCAAGAAATGGATTCAAGGGGCATGAATGTTCCACAAAGACGACTTCTTTCAAATATGAAAATGTTAAGGCGCCAGTGCCAGCTGCAATGGACTGGAGAAAGAAAGGAGCTGTAACCCCCATCAAGGACCAAGGCCAATGTGGTAATTAATCGTCTAGGTTCATTATTATTAATCATTTATAGTAACACTATATACTCTTCTTTTGGAGTTTAGTAATATTTTTATGTTATTCTAACTACTATTAATTGCAATGAAAAAATAGGATGTTGTTGGGCTTTTTCGGCAGTGGCAGCGACCGAAGGCATTACTCAGCTTACAACTGGTAAACTGATCTCTTTGTCTGAGCAAGAGCTAGTTGACTGTGACACCAGCGGTGTAGACCAAGGTTGTGAGGGTGGCTTGATGGATGATGCCTTTCAGTTCATCCAACAAAACCATGGGCTTAGTACGGAAGCTAATTACCCCTACAATGGTGTTGATGGTTCATGCAATACCAAGAAAGCAGCAAGCATTGCAGCCAAGATAACTGGCTATGAAGATGTGCCTGCAAACAGCGAAAAAGCCCTTCTAACCGCTGTTGCTCATCAACCAGTTTCTGTTGCCATTGATGCTGGAGGTTCCGATTTCCAGTTCTATTCAAGTGGTGTCTTTACAGGATCCTGTGGAACGAGCCTTGACCATGGGGTTACCGCTGTTGGTTATGGCGTTAGTGATGATGGGACTAAGTATTGGTTGGTTAAAAACTCATGGGGGACAGAATGGGGTGAAGAGGGGTACATAAGGATGCAAAGAGATGTTGAAGCAAAAGAAGGTCTATGTGGCATTGCTATGGAAGCCTCTTACCCCACTGCTTAGCTTAAAATTAAACCAATGCCTACTATTTGGTTTGTAAGTAGTATGATATGTACTTGTATGTGTAAAATACTTTATAAGATATATGTACTGTGGCTGTAAGAAAACTTAGCCATTTGTGAAAAGCTTAATTTTAAAACATCAACAAATATTCCACTATCAAGTTACACTTAATTTTAAAACATCTATGAAAACTGCTGCACTCATTAAACATTTCATAGTTGAACCCTAACCTAATCATAACCCATTCCCTCGCCTACACTTACTGAGCTTAATTTTTGGTGCAATGAAGTACTTATTGCTTATTTAACAGTTCCCTCCAAGTTATTAGAGAAGAGAAATAGCCAATTGAACAACGTAAATACTTTTGTGTGTTTTTAGCGTTTGAGTATTGAAGACAAAAGGAATTTGCCAAAAAGAGACCGAAGAATTCCAAAAAACAATGAAGAAACCATCAGAGCATCTTGGACTTGTACGGCTCATATCATAACTTAATTTTTCTGGTCGACCAAATAAGTTAGCATATAGTATTTTCTTTCTATTCAGAAAAGTTTAGGGGGAGGAGAGGCTACCACATCCCAGGGATAGGGCATACCAATGCCTCTTTGAGGACTTACAGAGTAGGTCTTAGCCATTTTTTTGGTTTTTACAATCACCCACAAAGAGGAATTGTCAGCAACGGGACTCAAAGTCAAAAGAAATTTGCCATAAAGAAACTGAGGAATTTGTGAAAACAATGAAGAAACCAAGCGCATTTTCGACGTTTGCTATTGTCCTTCATAGCTTTGGGTCTATCAGCACATAGTATGAAACCATTTATTTACTATTAATCTGACAGCAGGGTTCATATAAGAACTTTTACGGGGCGACAAAATAAGATTGCAGATATTGTTTGGGGACTCCGAGATAGTAAGGTCATCAAATCACTATTTATACTGCACTTTGATTCATTTACTTTACCAAACCCTAGCTTCTCCCAGTACTAGCTATACAATGGAGTTCATTAAGCAGCTATGGAGATGTGTTTGTTTGGTCTTGATCCTTATGTTGGGAATTGGTCTAGTGAAGCCACTTCTCGTAACCTCCAGGATGCATCAATGTACGAAAGATACGAACAATGGATGGTTTGTTATGGACACAAGTACAATGATGTTAATGAGAAGCATAAGCGTTTTGAGATATTCAAGAAGAATGTGGCATACATAGAATCCTCTAATAGTGATGTAAACAAATCTTACAAATTAAGTGTTAATCAATTTGCAGACCAAATGAATGAAGAAGTGAACGCCTCAAAAAATGGATTCAGAGGGCGTGAGTACTCCACAAAGACTACTTCTTTCAAATATGAAAATGTGACTGTAGTACCAGCTACCATGGATTGGAGAAGCAAAGGAGCGGTAACACTGTTGGTTTTTGGTATATTGAAAAACGTTTATGCAGAAGAGAGAAGAAAAACCAGAGAGAATGAGAAAATGTTATGTATTTTTCTATATTCAGGTCTTAGCAAAAACCTGCTCATATACATGACATAAGGTGCCAAAATCAGGATCCTAAATTTTAGGATACAAGGACTCATCTCCTACCATTCATAATGATTGGAGGCTACGATTCTTACACCTAGGCTAGAGTCTGTTAACACAGTACAGCTAAGAAACAGACAAAAAAGAAACCAGCTGTAGAAATTATCCCAAAATAGCTAGAATAGCTAACGGCTACTTTCCTAAAGTGAAAGTTCTTCAATTCTTCATTCTTCTCAGGAACAATCTGTAGGATTGTCATCTGCAGTTTCTTATTAAGCTCAGTGAGTAGCTTAATTCTCAACAGCCTCTCCTAAGCTGCTTACTGGCTTAACTCCGAGTTTCAACCTTAGTTGATTACATCTGTCTTTAGGCAGTGCCTTTGTAAAATATCTGCAAGTTGTTCTTCACTTCTGCAGAATTTCATGTCAATCACTTCTTCTTGTAGAGCCTCCCTTATGAAATGATACCTCCTGTTTATGTGTCTAGTCCTTTGATGAAAAACTGGATTCTTGGCCATAGAAATTGCTGACATATTGTCACAGAAAAGAGGTGTTGCCTCAGTTTGCATTTCACCAAAACCATCAAGGACAAACCTTAACCAAATAGCATGTGCTGTTGCCTCAGCTGATGATAGTGCCACTGTATTTTGTTTCATAGAGGCCCAAGAGAATGCTCCACTTCCAAAGCTGAATGCATAGCCAGAAGTGCTCCTGCTATCATCCTCACTGCCTGCCCAATCTGCATCACAGAATCCAATGAGAATTGTAGACTTATCCTTCACATACTCAATGTCATAGTTGAGAGTTCCTTGCACATATCTTAGGACCCTTCTTGCAACTCCCATATGCTTCTTTGTAGGACTAGAAATAAACCTTGACAGCAAACTGGCAGCATATATCAAATCTGGTCTAGTTGCTGTTAAGTATAGTAGACTTCCTACTATCTTTCTATAGAGTCCTTCATCAGCTAAGTCACTTCCATCCACTTTCTTGAGTCTCTCACCAGTAGGCAATGGAATGGATACTGGTTTGCAATCTTCAAGCCCAAACTTCACAAGCAAGGATTTGGCATACTTGCTTTGATGAATGAAAACCCCTTGATCAGTTTGTAGTATTCCCATGCCCAAGAAGTGATGAAGGAGTCCAAGGTCTGACATTTCATATCTCTGCATCATCTCCCTTTTAAACTCAGCAAGCATCCTCTCACTGTTTCCAGTATAAACAATGTCATCAACATAGATTGAGACAATGATTAAACCTCCTTCATTATCAGATCTAGTGTACAGAGTAGCTTCACTAATGCTTCTTTTGAACTTGCACATAGATAAATATGCATCAATCTCACTGTACCAGGCTCTAGGAGCCTGCTTAAGTCCATACAAGGCTTTTTTCAGCTTGTAAACCTTGTGACTTGCATTTTTCAGTTCAAAACCCTCAGGCTGCTCTACATATACTTCCTCATCAAGCACACCATTTAGGAATGCTGACTTGACATCTAACTAAAACAACTTCCATCCCTTTTGTGCTGCAAGAGCAATGAGAGTTCGAATTGTGCCTAACCTTGCAACTGGTGCAAAGGTTTCATTGTAGTCAATTCCAGGTTTCTGTGCATACCCTTTTGCTACAAGTCTGGCCTTATGTTTTTGAACTGTTCCATCCAAATTAAGCTTGGTTTTAAACACCCACTTCACACCTATAACAAGTTTATCTGCTGGTCTCTCAACTAATTCCCAGGTATTGTTCTTCTCTATCATTTCCAACTCAGCATTCATAGCTTCTTGCCAAGCTAAATCACCAGCTGCTTCTTGATAGTTCTCTGGTTCAATGATGCACATGTGGCATCTTGCATATATGTCCTCCAGAGTTCTCAACTTCACTGGAGTAGAGCTAGGTGTAGAAGCTTGACTGTTATTTCCTACTGAAACACCAACAGTTGAGTTTGAGTGAGAGCTGCCACCATTATCAAACTGAGTTGTTTCAGTTTGTTCTTCACCAAATTCAATTTCTGTTTCATTTCCTCCAAGGTTGAATGGTATTGGAACAGATTCCTCTTGATCACTCTTCCAATTCCATGCCTTGTCCTCATTGAAAATTACACTCCTTGAGAGCACAATTTTCATAGATTGCAGGTCATACACTCTGTAACCTTTTTCACAGCTTCCATATCCCATAAAAACTCCCTAGAAGCCTTGTCATCAAACTTCTGCCTCAAGGGTGATGGAACATGAGTATAACAGATACAACCAAACACTTTCAGATGCTTGATTCCTGGCTTTCTTCCTGTGAATGCTTCAAATGGTGTTTTGCTTAGCACAGATGTTATAAAACATCTGTTTTGGAGATACACAGCTGTACTTACAGCTTCTGCCCAAAAATTCACAGGGATTGCTTTCTCTGTCATCATGGATCTTGCCATCTCACATATTGTTCTATTTCTCCTCTCAGCAACTCCATTTTGCTGAGGAGAGTAGGCAATGGTTAATTGCCTCTCCATTCTCATGCTTGCACAGAATTCTTGAGACTCATGTGAGGTATATTCACCACCTCTATCACTCTTTAGTTTTTTCAAACTAAATCCACTTTGCAATTCAACAAAGGCTTTGAATTTCTTGAACACATTAAAGGTATCAGATTTGTTTCTGAGAAAGTATACCCAACACATTCTTGAAAAATCATCAATGAATGTGATGAAGTACCTATTTCCATCAATTGACTCATTTTGCATTGGTCCACACAAGTTTGTGTGCACTAATTCCAATGGACAGCTTGCTCTCCATGCTCCCTCTTTGTCAAACTTCTCTCTGTGATGTTTTCCTGAAACACAACCTTCACACACATCCTTCATTTCAGTTAACACAGGTAGTCTAGCCACCATTTCCATCTGCTGCATTTTTTTCATGCTAACAAAATTCAAATGTCCAAGTCTTCTATGCCAGATCCAAGAATCTTCAATCACTGATGCTTTTCTAGCTGCAGGTGTCATAGATTCTAGTGAGAGAGGGAAGCATCTATTTCCTCCCATGACCACTTTAGCTACAACATTGTTGAGGCTGCCATCATCAAAAATAACTACCATGTTACCCCCAAATAGGACATAGTAACCATGCTCCATCATTTGGCCTACACTCAATAGATTCTCATCCAAGCCCGGAACAAGCAACACTTCATGTATATACCTTCTCCCATGTTGAGTTTCAACTACTAGAGTGCCTTTTCTAGTTGCTTTACAAGATCTCCAGTGCCCATTTTAACTTTGCAAGTCACAGTCCTGTCAATGTTTATTAACACAGACTCTTGAGAAGTCATGTGGTTGTTGCAGGCGCTATCCACAAACCATACACTTCCATTTTTCACACTTGCAGAGTGGCAAGCATAGAACATGGTGCCTGTGATTACCTCTTCCTCCTTTGCACAGTTAGCCACCTGCTTGTTGCCTTCACAGTCTTTTGCAGTATGACCAAACCTATTACATTTTCCACATCTAGGTTTGCCTTTGTGCCTGCACACACCAAAATGATACTTTTGACAGACTTGGCATTGTGGTTTCACACTTCCTTGACTGCTGCTACCTTGCTTGTTCTGAGAATTAAAACTATTGTTCCAATTTCCTCCAGCATTGTTATTCCAGCTTGAGCCATTGTTATTTTGAGACCAATTTGATCCCTTTTTGTCTTGTCCCTGCCACTTTTGATTTGGTCTACTCTGTGAGCCCTTATTAGAGCCATGAACTTGGTTATTTCCAACCTTGAGGCTACTAAAAGCTCTCTCAATTCCAGTCACTTTATCTCTTTCATCATGCAAGTCTTCCCTTTTATCATAAACTTTGATAGAGGCAATGACCTCTTCAACTCTAAGAACATCAAGGTCTCGAGTTTCTTCAATAATAGACACAATGGATTTATATCTTCTACTTAGACTCATCAAAAGTTTTTGCACAATTCTTGTTTCAGTCACATCTTCACCAAGAGATTTCAGATTATTCACAGTTCCAAAAAATCTAGCCAAATAGCTATCTAAGCTTTCACCATCAGTCATTCTCATATACTCAAAATCTGCTCTAACAGCTTGAAGTTTTACAGCTCTTATCTTTTTATCTCCTCTGAACTCTCTCCTCAAGATATCCCAAGCTCCTTTTGCAGTCTTTTCATTTCTGATGCGAGGGAAGAGCTCATCAGTTAAGGTTCCTTGAATGAGACTCAGTGCCTTGGCATTTTTGATTCTGTCTTCTCTGGAGATAGTAGGTGCTTCCGCTGGAATTTGCTCAGCTTCACTTCCTTCACCTCCAGAGTCTTCTTCCTCCTCAATAACTGGCTGAGGTTGTACTCCGACCTCAACTACATCCCATAGATCATGTGCTATGAGGATGGTCTCCATTTTGACAGCCCAAAAATCATAGTTTGCACCATCAAACTGTGGAGTTCGTAGATCTCCACCTGAAGAACCTGATCCCACCATTTTCCTAGTGAGTCTTAGTGAACCAAACAATAAAAGAGCAACCTTTATCCCTTTTGGGAATTTTTCAGGAAGGCTCTCTCCCTCAGAGCTCACGCCCCTCTCTGGAGTCAGACCAGGAGCTCTGATACCATGTTGGTTTTTGGTATATTGAAAAACGTTTATGCAGAAGAGAGAAGAAAACCAGAGAGAATGAGAAAATGTTATGTATTTTTCTATATTCAGGTCTTAGCAAACACCTGCTCATATACATGACATAAGGTGCCAAAATCAGGATCCTAAATTTTAGGATACAAGGACTCATCTCCTACCATTCATAATGATTGGAGGCTACGATTCTTACACCTAGGCTAGAGTCTGTTAACACAGTACAGCTAAGAAACAGACAAAAAAGAAACCAGCTGTAGAAATTATCCCAAAATAGCTAGAGTAGCTAACGGCTACTTTCCAAAAGTGAAAGTTCTTCAATTCTTCATTCTTCTCAGGAACAATCTGCAGGATTGTCATCTGCAGTTTCTTATTAAGCTCAGTGAGTAGCTTAATTCTCAACAAACACCCATGAAGGACCAAGGCCAATGTGGTAAGCCTCTAATTTTTTATTTATAAGACAATTATTCTTCTTCCGGAATACTTTCAATTGTTTTTGTTCTAGATACTATTTAATTGCAACAAAACTTATATGTGCAGGAAGCTGTTGGGCTTTGCAGCCGTGGCAGCCGTTGAAGGAATTACACAGCTTACAACTGGTAAATTAATCTCTTTAGAGCAAGAGGTGGTTGATTGTGACACCAATGGTGGAGACCTAGGATGTGGCGGTGGCTGGCCTGACGGTGCCTTTGAGTTCATCAATCAAAACAACGGCCTTAGCTCCGCGGCTAGTTACAACTACACGGGTGTTGACGGTAGATGCAACACCCAAGCTACCCACGCAGCCAATATAACTGGCCACGAAGATGTGCCCGCAAGCAATGATGAAGCCCTTCTTAAGGCTGTTGCTAACCAACCTGTTTCTGTTTGCATTAATGCTGGAGAAAACGATTTCCTATACTATACAAGTGGAGTCTTTGCAGGATCATGTGGACTAGAAATGGATCATTGTGTTACCGCAATTGGTTACGGCGTCAGTGATGTGGCACAAAGTATTGGTTGCTGAAAAACTCATGGGGCACGGATTGGGGTGAAGAAGGGTACATGAGGATGCAAAGAGATGTGTATGCAAAAGAAGGTCTATGTGGTGTGGCTACGCATGCGTCTTACCCCATCGCGTAAATAAATTTACCATCAAACTAATACAAATACCAAGATATCCTAGGAGGTGCTATGATGTGTATCAGCTTGTAAAACTTCATAAACACATTGCATCCGTTCAGCTTTGTTTAGTTGAACTAATGGTATTTAATTATATTGAATTTAACCTTTTTTTAGGATCTCTATATAGCAAAAAGCTTTTTCCTATCAAAAGGGAAAATATACGACCCTACTTTTTTTGGTCAATCGCAGTTCATTCATGCCCCAAAACTATAGGGAGAAAAAACACAGAGATTACAAGAGCCGAAAAGGCCAATATGAACAAAGAACAAGAAGCACATGTGGGATGGCAGTTCAAACTAAAAACCAGTATAGTCTAGCAAAATGAATCTTCCCCATCACAAAGCCAAAACAAAATACAAAACAAAAGCAAACAAAACCATGCAAAGGGAACAAGGACGACACCAACATAGCCACAAAAGATACACTTCCCTCACACAAATCAGCACCTCTGCACAAACAAACCCACCAGTTTGCGGCCGAGAACAAAATTTCTCCAAAGCGCAAAAGTTCATCAACACAAGAACATCCATCCAAGACTCACAATCTCCATCAAGGCCGAATCCGCCTATGTACCATAGAGAAAACAACAACCATTCCAACCATGGTATATCCCAAAAGACCAAAACCAAGGGTGGAAGACGGTGGTGCAAACACCAAAGCAGGAGCCATAGCAAGAGCTCTATACACTTTCCAATAAATATGCGAAACTTCGCTTGTAGAAGTAGTTGTTGTAGCCCAATGGAGAGGCCTGATCCAGAATAAGGAGAAGGCAAGAAGAGGAGGGGATGTAGAGGAGGAAGTAAATCTGTTTGTAGGGGGTGTTTGGCGAGGAACGGGGGACTCAAACTCTGATTGAGACATTTAAGCTCAGTTCTGAGCACAAGGCTCAAACAACCACCACTATGGGGAGGGGCCACCAACTCTTAAGAGAGCCACAGGCACAGCCAAACAGGCTCTTGCCAAAAATAAAAACACCCACACCAAGAGAAACCAATGTAGGAGAGATAGAGAGGTAGCAGAGCAAGAGAAACCATTATATTCTTATGTCATTTTCATTACATCTCTTGCCTTGAACATTAGTTAGTATCATTACAATTCATCACCTAAATCAATCCCAAATGTGCTGTCCAATCTAGGTTAGAAATCAAATGGTTTCATCTTATGTTACGAAATGTGGTCTAAGACAAGAAACCTCCATCAAATCTACAGCCTAATAATGCACAAAAACTATGAAACGCGTTGCTTAGTACACAAGCTAATTAAAGCTAAGGAGATTATCCTATTTCAGTTATTTCATTCGTTGAAGACTCTCTGAGAAAATCAACAAATATTCCACCATCAAATTAAACATAATTTAAGAGTTATCTACACTCATCAAACTTCCGATTGGTTAAAATGGAAGGAATTGAAACCTTGACGTAACTTAATCCTAACTCAAACTTTAATTGTTGCCAAATGTTGCATTGTCTTAAGAAAATCTTGCTGTATCCTTCATTTATATCTAATAAGATAGTGAATAATGTGGTGAGCCCTCAGCTCAGTATTATTGAAGAATGAAACGGTTAAGGGATAGCCACTGTTTTTGAGGTTGGAAAGAAGCTTCATTAGCGCGGATTTCGAACTCAATTTTTGGTGCAATAAAAAACTTCTTGCTTATTTCAACAGTTCCCTGCAAAGTTATTAGAAAAACGAAGTAACCAATTGAACAATGTAAATAGTTTATTTTGTTTTTAGCGTTTGAGGCCTTCACTGCAACTTCCTTCACGACAAAAAAAAAAATTGACAAAACAAATTTGAGCATTCTTCTTGAAGACAAAAGGAATTTGCCAAAAAGAGACGGAGAATTCGGAAAAAGAATGCAGAAACCATCAGAGCATTTTGGATATATATTGTCCTTCACAGCCATCAGCACTTATCATTACTTAATATTCTTCTGGCTGCACGGCTCATATATATCAGAACTTTTTTTTTCTGGCCTACCAAATAAGTTAGCAGATAGTAATTTCAATTACTATATAAGCTGTGATCAGTCTCTACTATTTCATTGTACCAGCTGCTCTTTAATTCATTGACTTTACCAAGTCCTAGCTGCTTAGCTCGCTACAGCTATACGATGGAGTACATTAATCAACTCTCTGGTAATGTATCTGCTTGGCATTGATCCATTGAACCTCACTTTGTCAGCCTCCAAGATGCCTCAATGTATGGATGGTTTGTTATGGACACGTATATGCCGCCATTAATGTGAAGGAGAAACGTTTTGAGATTCGATACCTTCAAATATAACACAATATTTGTTCAAAGAATTCAGCATATAATTCTCAAATCGTTGAAAAGTATAACAAGAGAATGAAAAAAGCAATGTAATGGTCGCCCAATAAAAAAATTTCTAGCTCTGCCCTTGTCGTTTGGTATATAGCTAGAGTTGGTGAATAAAATGGTGAGTAGAAGCTTTATTTGGTGTAATGGGACAATTTAATGATTACAATGACCTAGGCTTTTGAGGCTTTTGAAGTTGGAACTTAATATTGGTATAAAGATGCATTTGAGGGTAATGCTCATTATGTCTATTGATTAGGTGTATTTTTCTTTGTTTATTAATGAAATTCACTTGTACCGTCGAGTTTTTAATGTAAAATTTCGCCCGGATGGCTTTCGAATTTTGATCCACCACTCATATTGGGTGCAATATTCCAAAACTTGTTGCACATTCAACAGTTTCCCTGCAATGTTATTTGAAAACAGAAACAGCCAATGAAATAATGATAATAGTTCATAGATTTGGTGGTTGCTGTCTAGATCATTTCCATATTATAAGCATTTCACAACTTCACTGGAAATGTCTTCTTCAAGTCAAACGGAGTTTGCCAAAAAGAAAGTGAGGGATCTGTGAAAACAACGAAGAAACCATGCGCATTTTGGACGTGTGCTATTGTCCTTCATAACTTTGGGTTCATCAACACATAGTAGAAACCATTTATTTACTATTAATCTGACAGCAGGGTCATATAAGAACTTTTACTAGGGGACAAAATAAGATTGCATATATTATTGTTTCGGGTCACCGAGGTAGTGAAGTCAATCAGTATATAAACTGCTCTCTGATTTATTTACTTTACCAAACCCTAGCTGCTTCACAATGAACTTCAGTAAGCAGCTGTGGAGATGTGTTTGTTTGGTCTTGATCCTTATGTTGGGGACTTGGTCTAGTGAAGCCACTTCTCGTAACCTTCAAGATGCATCAATGTACGAAAGATATGAACAATGGATGGTTCGTTATGGACGCGAATACGATGATGTTAACGAGAAGCAGAAGCGTTTTGAGATATTCAAGAAGAATGTGGCATACATAGAATCCTCTAATAGCGATGTAAACAAATCTTACAAATTAAGTGTTAATCAATTTGCAGACCAAACGAATGAAGAAGTGAAAGCCTCAAGAAATGGATTCAAAGGGCGTGAATACTCCACAAAGAATACTTCTTTCAAATACGAAAACGTCACAGTAGTACCATCTACCATGGATTGGAGAGGCAAAGGAGCTGTAACACCCATGAAAGACCAAGGCCAATGTGGTAAGCCTCTAATTTTTATTTATAAGTCGGAATTATTCCTCTTTTTGAATATTTTCAATTGTGTGTTCTTGATGCTATTTAATTGCAATAAAACTGATATATGCAGGAAGCTGTTGGGCTTTTGCAGCAGTGGCAGCCGTTGAAGGAATTACACAACTTACAACTGGTAGATTAATCTCTTTGTCAGAGCAAGAGGTGGTTGACTGTGACATCAACGGTGAAGACCAAGGATGTGGCGGTGGCTACCCTGATGGTGCCTTTGAGTTCATCAATCAAAACCAAGGGATTAGCTCCGAGGCTAGTTACAACTACACAGGTGAGGACGGTAGATGCAACACCCAAGCGACTCATGCAGCCAATATAACTGGTTACGAAGATGTGCCTGCAAGCAACGAGGAAGCCCTTCTTAAGGCTGTTGCCAATCAACCTGTTTCTGTTTGCATTGATGCTGGAGAAAACGACTTCATGTACTATACAAGTGGAGTCTTTACAGGATCATGTGGACTAGAAATCGATCATTGCGTTACTGCAATTGGTTACGGTGTCAGTGACAATGGCACAAAGTATTGGTTACTGAAAAACTCATGGGGAACGGAATGGGGTGAAGAAGGGTACATGAGGATGCAAAGAGATGTTTATGCAAAAGAAGGTCTTTGTGGCGTAGCTATGTTTGGATCTTACCCCATCGCATAAATAAATTTGCCATCAAACTAAATACAATACCTAGCAGCTGCTATGATGCGTATCTGCTTGTAAAACTTCGTAGTCCGTCAACAAACTACCAGTTTCTATGACTGGAAAAATAAAGTTGTCGAGCTTCTCATAAGTTCAATTAAAATTTAATGAAATTGAATCTAACCAATTGTGCTTTAGGCAGATTCTTCCGTCATTTTCATTACAACTCATGACCTGGGCCAATCTAGGAAAAAATCAATAACTCCCGGGCTTCTTGTGTATGAGCCTACTAACTCAACGGTATTAATGGCACTTGCAACAATAAGAAATGCAACTTTTTAGCAAGTCAACTTCCACTTGACTAATAAACTAGGCCTTCAAAGGAACCATGCCCTAATTTGGTGGCCTTTTCTCTTCCTCTCCTCTCTGAAGCTGCATCATAATCCAATAACCAGACCTTCAAAGGAACCACCATGTGCAATAACATCAACTTGGACTCGGAAAGGCAAACACCATTAATAATTTAACTACTTATTATTACGCAAAATCATTAAAACAACATCCAGCATCAAACACAACTTGTAATCCGATAAAAGTACACATCATGATGAAAACACAGAAACTAGGTAGAACTACATCACACCTTAATATTTCGCCAAACAGAAATTTGTAGGCCAACACGGGCAGTAGGTTCTTCAAGTTCTAATTGCTAGATTGACGCAACTCTGGTCGCACAAAGTCTGCATCAGCAGGCACTGAAATATCAACTGTAGGTCTCAGTTCGGCGCATACTTTAATGGCTCCATGTACTGGATCTGACATGAAGTTGCTGATGAGGTCTTGGTTGATGGGTGCACCATTATCCACAGAAACCAAGGCCTGCTGAGTAAGAATGTAATCAAATCTTGGAGCCCATTTCCTAGATCCTAACCGAGCTGTTGTTGAACAATTGTCAACCATGAAGGCAACTCCCCGAGCATGCATAAAAGGATTCAAAGAATCCACAGACTCAATAACGCTTTCATTAATGATCTCTGAATATGAATGACCCTTCTTCCTCAAGACTTCGATCTGGATGTTCATAAAGCAAGGGAAAGAAATAAGAGTTCAAAACACATACAGCAGAAATCCTCCCAAGTTACTAACAACAGCATTTATTTCTCCACAAAAAGCAACAGCATTAACAGAACTCTAACCAACCAATCAAAGTTCCCTTGAAGAACTATATAATGGAGGTTAAAGTTCCAAGACACCAAAGAACCAACGATTTACATCATGATTCATCAAATCTATGCGTTCATCATTCACCACAGAACCAACAGTTGATAACCTTAAATAAGCATTTGAGGATAGATTTTTTATTTTATTTTTACTAGATATACTACACTTTGAGATCAGGACAAAAGGAATATCCTCTTAACATTCAAGCAATTTTCAGTCATCAATTCCTTTATCTCCTGCTTTAAACCTTACATTCTTACTGAATCAAGGGGGTTAGGCTCATACCTGCGCCATCATTAAGGCAACAAAAACACCAGCAGTGAAAGGGTATAATGGGCCTAGGTCACCAGCTGGCCGTGTTGCTCTGACACGCTCCCCGACTTTCCACATGCGGGTCTGATCAATTTTACCCATTGGGAATGCAGGCAGACCATCCTTCTCCTGTAAACAAAGGTAACTTCATTATCATTTGCATAACAACAATATTACTTCAATTATATTCCAAAGAACTAGGAGGATCATAAACTTCAAAATAACAACAGTCAAAATTCAACTTAGAAGAAAAATCAAGCTGTCATCACAATAACTAATAGTGAAAACATATGGGCGAACGTACATAAAAGCGACGCCCAGCCAAGACAACACTACGGATCTCACTACCGCTGGCTACATCTTCATAGCATTCATACAAGATGTCCATGCAAGGATAGTATGAGGCACTATATGCAGTCTCAAATTCCTTTTTGCCATCTTCAGACAAAGAGTTGTATATCTCCAGCATGCCCTGTTGGGGAAAATAATAAAAACAATCACTTCAAATTCATATACAAAAGCAAGCATGAATGAAATTCAAAAGTGGGCAGAACCTTAGTCGAGATGGTCCTTGACACAATTCCAGTTACGCATTCTACAGTGTTTTTATAAGCCAAATCTTCACTCATTCCATTTTCAGTGTATCTTCTAAACAGGGACTCCACAATTCCATGAACAGCACCAAGTAAAATGCCTACAATACAGAGAAGCAGAGATAAAAATAACATGAGGAATCAAGTATACTGGATTCAAAACATAAGAAAAAAAGAAACAAAGATACAATGTAGGAAAACCAAACTTACCTCGCTCGCCAAAGATGTCACTTTTGTATTCCTGCTCTAGCGTAGTAGCAAATGTGAAAGGAGAACCAAGGGCAACCGACCAGCCAAGGGCCACATCTGTGGCTCTGCCATCAACATCCTGTACAAACACAACACATTTAGTATCTAAGAAAGAGAGAGAGAGAGAGAGAGAGAGAGAGAGAGAGAGAGAGAGAGAGCTGACCTGGTGGACTGCAAAACTGGAATTAATTCCCGCACCATTTATCTCTTTTCCTTGGACATAAAGTCGCCTTACAGATGGACCCATCCCCTTTGGACATACAGCAATTACACTGATGTTCTTGGGGAAGTCAAGACCCACTGACTGCAAATGCCCTAAAAGGAAACCATGGGAAAGGCCCAGTATACTATTGGGCTTCATGTGTGAAAATACTTTCTCGTAATTATCAGCCTGCAACATGAGACGAAATTAAACGCTGTTAGCAGATACAGGATGCGATATTACATCACAAAAGGCCTTCAAACAAAAAAGACGTGGACGCGTAATGCATTATGAATTGTAAGAGGAATCAGTATTTTACTTCAATCTTAATCCTTTTTCCTAAGTGACTCATCAGTAAGTACAACCAGTAAGAATTCAGAGATGGGGAGACAGTTGAAAATGGTAATGGAGTAGTAGACCCAAAATTATTTTAGCAAAATGATCAGAAGCACCAGCCCAACTACAAGTTACAGCCAATAGCAGGAATAAAATTTCAAAAGTACAATCAACAGACCTGAGCAGAATCAGAAATGAGTAGCAAAACGAGATCACTGCCCGAGACTGTTTCCCATATATCACCCAATGTCCCATTCTCCTCGGAGAAACCAGATGCACGAGCTTCAGCAAAAGAACGGGAACCCTTCCTGAGCCCAATCTGTAGGTAGCAGGAGATATAAAATTTATATATATTATATTAGAAATTTAGTTTACTGCAAAAAGATTGGAAAGCAATTCAATAATTTTAAAAATAAAATAAAAAACCTTTTTTTGTACAAAATGGAATTTTATGAGTAAAACAGGAAAGAAATTACCTTGACCACAATATCAGACTTTGCTTCAGCTAGAGAATCTCTTAAATTCTGAGCTTGAGCAGGTCCCTAAAGAAAAGAAAGATAGGTTAAAGACCCAAATAATGTATATTGACAGACAGGAACAATAAACATTCACATTTTACAACAGTGAAAAATGCATGATTAATTACGACCCTGGTCGCCCTTGTTCCTTAAGCCCAGGTTATTTGAAAGAGGCAACATCAAGGTCAAACACTATGCTAGAGCAGAATCCGTAAGCAATGTAGAATCTATGTTCCATCACACTACACTGAAACACGACCCCATAAAACCACATGCACCATAGTCTCAGTCAGTTAAACAATCCCACACCGGCTCACAAACTATTCCTAAAATCCAACCTAATTATGGCCCATCCATAACACCTCCATCCTCGCCCCATAAGGCCACTATTGATAAGAGGCAACATTAAGCTTATATACAATAACAGGGTTCTAGCTTGTAATACAGGATTCGACAGCAAATAAATATATTGATACTGGATTATCAAACGAAATATATTTGTACAATAGTAAAAGGAAAAAGGGAAAAAAGTGACACCTATTCGACATGCATCTCTTTATCTGCAACTCATGATAAAAACACCAACAATTTCCAGTTACTCAAAGTAAGTGGTTTCAGTTTTCACTTTCAAACTTAACCCTATGGGTGTACGCACATAGGGAGAATAAAAAATAAAATAAAAAGCAATGCAGACCCCAAATATTAATCATGCAACTTCAACAAACAATACCATTTACTAAATATATAAAAGGAAATGAGAGCAATCCATTCACCTGAGAACCCCAACCGATAACACCAATCTGTTTAATACCCTTGAAAGCATCGGGCAACAAATGGAACAGATCTCGCCCTCCTCTCACAATAAACTGCAGTCAGAATGAACCCAAACGATCATTCAGGAAACCCACATGGAAATCATTTCTCAAACAATATGAATAATATGCATGTATCAACAATAAATACATAAATGTGCATATATTCATATATGTGGAGCAATACTTTAGCATTTTGCCCTCCTTTTCCATTCTAGAGAGCGTATTTTTTGGTCGACCATTGAGGGATTTCCTTTTTCTTTTTTACTGATAAGTATAGAGAACATGCAAACAAATGCTCAGGCGCTATAAAAAATTTCCCTTTTCTCTTTCCCAAACTCATTTATCAAAATCCAAACATAACCCAACCACCCAATATGTAGATTAACTAAACAAACTCAGAAATGTATTTTTATAATTAGAAGAGAGACCTCGTCGTGACCAGCGAGATTGATCTTCTCCTTCTTGAAAACAGAGGTCTCGAAATCGAGAGACGCCGGGGGCTTAACAGTCGGCATTGACACCATACGAGCTCCGAGAGCCGAGCCGCCGCCGGAGACACTGTTAACACCGCGTGTAGCTTTGGCTATGAGAGGGTTTAGAGTCTTCGACACCACAGAAGAAAACCCTAGGCTGGACGGAGCCTCGTGGGTTTTGGATGCTGACGACAATTGTAGAGCAGAGAGGGCTGGGGAGAAGGTGGAAGTAGCCGCCGACATTGAAGACTGGTACACACAGCAAAAATGAAGCAGAGAGGCAGGGAGGGTGAGAGTGGGTACTTAAGCACGCTTTTATAGTCGAGGCGTTCGTCTGTTTGATGTGGCTAACGTGCGCCGGATGCTTAAAAACGTTTTTGCTTTTGTCTTTTTGGGAACGGGTGGTTACGGGATAAAATAAAACTCCTCCACCTCATGTGTGCTATTTAAATTCCACACTTTTCTTTGTTTACCTCGATACTTCAATTATTAAATTCTTAAATTTTATTATTGTGTAAAAAGAAGAAAAAGGTCATCCAAAAAAACTCTTAAGTTTTAGAGTATCTCCAAGTGAGATGTCAAATACCAAACATCAAATTTAAATTTGATGGCTGATGTGGCAATTTGACATTTACACAGTTTTTCAAGCTTTGTCTATTTTTTATTATTCTGAGTTTGCAATCTTAGTTGGGATGCCTATGCTAGAGTTTATTCGATCATGCGTGATCGTTAGTGGAGGCGCACCAGATTGTCTTAATTTTGTTGTTCGACCGCTCCGTTATTGTAATCTCCCTTTGTGGCTAGTTTGTTTTGGCCCCTTGTGGCTAATAGCTTTTTTGGCTTAATTATGAATGCAATCATAGAATTTCTCAACCCAAAAAAAAAAAAAAAAACTAAACCGAACCCAAATAAACACCTAAATATATTAGGTCCCGTTAAAATGGAACTCATTTCGCATCTATGCATTTCAAAACCATTCATTAGTCCAACTGTTTGGCAAAACAAATGGAAGTTATTGATTTTAATTTAGGAATTCTATTTAAGAGTTTAAACAAACATTTTTTATTTATACAAGTTTGATTGAAAAGGGAGTATATATGATCATTGATTTGCAAATTAATACACGTAAATTGTGCCCACGGTCTACAAAATAGGCTCACAACCCATATGCTCACATAAACCTTATAACATTCGTAAATTAGACATTATTTTGCATCAGACATAACCATTGAACCAAAAATTAAAGACAATGACATGAGATTGAAGAAGTAGTAAACGACAGAAATGTCTAAATTTGACAAACCACAAACCATTGATTGGAGAAATCCCAAGAATTGTTCTTACAAATAACAGAAGATAAATGAATTAATCCAAGAAGAAGATGCAAATTACTAAATGAATGATGATCTACATCAACAATTACAGAACGCAGAATTCATTAAAAAAAGGACAATAAAATTGCAAAAATAAAGTTGAGAAATCAAAATAATCCAACAGAATCAGAAACGATGGAACAGAGGACTCTGTTTTTTGTGTCATGTGTTCCGAGAAGCAAACTTCCTTGCTCATGCCTTAGCTAATATAGATTATGGGCTGTCCCCTTCCTTTCTTTGGGAGACTGGGCTCCCTCTTTCTGTTGCTCCTGCTCTCTTTTTTCTTTCCCTGCGTGCCCGCGAGGTTTTGGTTTGTAACTATCTTTTTCGCATAAAAAACAAAAGAAAAAGAAATGCAGGTGAAGTGAACATTCTGGGAAGCTGTGTGAAATGAAGATTAAGCACCCAAATAAAACAAAGTATACCAGGGATATGCAATTGCTTACAAACACCAACATACTTTATTAAGTTCCAAAAAAAGAAACAAACAGATACATTATTTTTTTTTTGGTGGAAACAAACAGATACATTAGTAAACAGAACAAGATTTGTATTTTTTTTGGTCAACAAAAGACTTGTAACTACTTACTGATTCTGTAAGATCTGTACCACAGAATCAGAAAACCAAGCCATCTGTAACCAATGATGAAACCCAACATTATACCTAAGTTGATCCACTTCTGTGATGGTTTCAGACCTTGCTGCATCAAGAACCAGTCACCATACAGAATGCAGTCTCCTCCAACACTCTGCAAACATCTCCTTCTTCCCTGCTCTCCCCCATACTCATTTATCAGGAAACACTCAAGTGGGTACTTAAATAAACTCAAGTAGTGCATGAAAGTCCAGTAGCTGGGAATGTCCTCCTTTGGGATGAAAAACCCAGAAAATAGAAAGAAGGAACCCATAAGCCCTGCCACTAAAGATGTTCCCATGATGAAGTTCGGCACTAGAGCGCTGAAGCATGCAACCAAAGAATTCGACATCAAAATGACCATCCACACCACCAGTGAAAAGTAGAGAAACCCATCAATTTCCCTTCTTAATCCAACTAACCAGTAGACTGGGGTAGCATAGAGAAGAGCCACACCTAATAGGAAAGGAAGGAATACTAGAGTGTTTGATATGACATAAGAAGAGATTCTATAAGCACCTCTTGAGGTTTCCCTCATCAATATTCTCCTCTCTTGCAGGTAAATTGGTAGTCCTTCAGTTGCAGAAGACATCAAGAAGGTGAGGCTGAAGGCAAAAAACCCAATTTGTGTTTGTAATTTAGCTCTTCTTGGGTCATTAGCAGCATTCATAAAAATAGTACCCAGCACAAATCCTGCAAGTAAAGCCTGCATTATTCTCGCAGCGAAAAGCTGTTTGGTTCTACAAATGATGTTGGAGAATCTATGGCCCAGTATGAAAACTTCCTTGAACAGAGGATTGGCATAGAGGACTATGTCTTCATGAACGTTACCTATGATTGAATTTGGTCTAACATGCTTAAATTCTTCTTCTATTTCACCATATTCTATTTCACTTTCTTCAACATGTATGATCAAGTCTTCCATAACTTCAATAGCAAACTCAAGCACATTAACTTGCAGAGGAATGGAATGACCTGCATATCTAAGCCGTTGCTCTAGCATATGCAGGGGTCCATTGTGAATCACAGTTCCATTTGATAGTAATAGAATTTGATCTATTAGCTCAAGAATTCGAAATCCAGGTTGGTGGATGGTTAAAACAATTGTTTTACCTTGTGTTGAAGCCATAGTTTTAAGCAACAAGGCTACATCAAGTGCTGACGATGAATCCAATCCTGATGTAGGTTCATCCAGCAAAAGAACAGCCGGATCATGTACTAGGTCAACTCCAATGGAGACTCTGCGTTTTTCACCGCCTGATATGCCGCGGTTAGATTCACTACCAATTCTTACATTGGCAACATGTTGTAGTCCAAGCTCCCTTAGTAGCTCACTCACTCTAGCCGTGGCCTTTTGGTGCCCACCATGGAACCTTAAACGAGCACTGTACAAGAGTGTTTCTTCCACAGTAAGAAGTGGGAAGAGGGCTTCTTCTTGAGTGACATAACCTGATACTCTCCGAAAATGTTGAGCATTCATTGGCTGGTCATTGACAATAACTTGGCCAGCAGTACTACTACTTAGAGGGATCATACCAGCTACTATTTCTAGCAATGTTGTCTTTCCTGCTCCGCTTGCACCCGCAATAGCTGTGATCTCTCCCGGTCTAGCTTCAAAATCGACATTCTTCAAAATGTATGCTTTAGGGGTCACCTCCCTCTTGAACAGCCACTTGAACTGATCAACTGTGGAAGATAATCTGTAACAAAGTTTCTTGGTCTTAATTCTGTATTGGGTTTTCTTGTCAGTCATGGTATTCTGTGCCTTTGTTAGTAACACCATTGAGAAAGAGAAGAGGTAAGCTCTGAGATGTGTGGAAGAATTAGAGTAGAAAAGATGAGTTAAAACACTGAACTAGCTTTTCTTTGTACACGCCACTCTCATTGCCCAAATATGTAAGTATGCATGTTGTATGGTTAACTTCTTAACCCTTTTGTAGTATTTTCCCTTGTTAGAGAATAATTAGATCAGTTAAGGAAAACTGGTAGACTAGGCGTAGAGGAACATTAGTGACTAATAAAACTTCCTATGTATTTTTGACAGTTTCAAAAACGCTTTTTTCAGGTGAAGGGAGACTGAGTACATGTTTGGTGCAGAACTGTCTCATCCATGTGACTTCTGTGGGTAAGTGAGAGTTGCAGTTATATATTTAACTGAGCAGCTGTTAAATGGGAGAAACACTTACATGAAACGGGGATAACGCTATTTTGTTATCCCTGGCCAATCACAATATGCCACGCGTGATAACTTTTCCACGTGGCAGTCTGTGATTGGTCGAGTATAGCAAAATAGTGTTATCCCCGTTTCATACAAGTTTTTTCTGGTTAAATAGGCCTTTGGTGATACCAAGGATGGGGATAAGATTTGGGGCTCCATTTATTGCCAAATGAGGTGATATTATGTTGATGTGTGAGGTACTAGATTTTCCTATTTGGGAGTTTTTTATGGCAAGATTTTAATGAAGCTACATTTTCGAACCTGAATTCAGTATTTGTGGTTGTATGTTTTCTTGGTCTTTGCTTGAAGGGAAAAAAAGAACAGGAAAGGTTGCTGTGTGAAGTAGTTTCGTGCTGGTAAATTTACAAGACCAAATCTCAATGGTGATTTTAGGTTAAATCATGTCCCTTAGAGGAAAGAAAAAAAGAAAAAGAAAAAAGAGAAATGGTTTGTGAGGTTGAATTGTGAGCTATCACATTGGACTCAGTAAAGGTATAATAATGCACACTGATTTCACCAATAGCATGACCCGGGCCACTACTAGTACTACTCACCTACACAATGACATTGCGCATGAATTGGAATTCATATAATTCATAAACGAAAATCCAAGTACCAACTACCAAGAGTAGATGAGAGTTGACCATGGAACCCCCTCATGAAACCCTAAGAAGATGAAGTGTTCACCATGATTTTTACCTCCGGCAGACGAGTTTTCTGGTAATGTGATCGAGTTGATCAGGTTGGTGGATGGTAAAAACTGGGCGAGTCAGCCATAACTAAATGCTACTTAAACAAACCAACAATAACTTGCACGGATAATTGAGTGCTAAAAAGGGTTAAGGTTTGAGGGCGAATTGTAAGCAAACTCAACAAACAGTTGAAGCTGAGTCAAGAGAACTTTCCCTATTTATGGGAAAAGCAACAAGTAGCCAAACTTAACCCACAATGGAGGAACGCTACCCACTAACTCAGGCTTAGGGATATAAATGGGAAATTTGGGTCCTGGGCGTGGTTCAATGGCTCCATATTGTACCAATTTTAGGTAAAAACAAAAAAGTTATTAAATAGGATTTACGTGAATGATTCCGCTGTGGTAAAGATAAAGGTATTAAATATAGTTAGTTTTTATCGGAATTTATAAAAGAGCAAGGCTTGGCTCGTTAAACTCCTCCTTAAAACCAATGAAGTTTTAACAGTTATTAAATTTCAGCAACATTGATATAGTTGGATAATGCTTCCCTCCTTGTCCATAAGGAGGAACTCCTCCTTACCTATAAATGTGGCTCAACCACAAACTAAGACTTGTCTTTTCTTTTAAAATTCTTGAAGATGCATTTATTTTTCACTTTAATTATTCTTAATAAGATAGACACATGTTAGATTATGATTGAGCCACATTAGTAGGTAAGGAAGACTTCCTTCTTATGGGCAAAGAGGGAAGTATCATCCCATAAAGTTTTAACTTCATGACGTAGTAAATTTTTTACACGGTGTTAATTGAACAAACCAACGTGGTTAGAGTTAAAGATACCGTCATAGTATTGAACATGAAATAAGTCGATGAAAGTATATTTTACGACGTTGTACATGTATTTAAGACGGCGGTATTTTGTACTATACCACCGTGGATTTTTTTGAAATTATGTGACACCGGATACGAGAACTTGGTCGTGGTTATTTCAGAAAAAAGACGGCGGCTGTCTCTTTAAACCGTCGTCTTTACTTTCTACGTCGGTGGATTCATACCTTCTGCCGTTGTTTGTTGGCTCCGAGTTTACTTTGTAGAAAACCTTTTTCAATAAGACGACGATTTTTAAAATAGGTGTGTTGTGTTTTAAAAACAACCACTGGATTTCCCATTTTTTAGGTGTTTAAGTTATTCTTACACGGCGGTTTTATAAAACTGTCGTCTTTTCAAAAACAACGACTGTTTTCCGTTAAACCGTGGTTTTTTTCTGGTTGTCTTTTTCACTTTTTGTAGTAGTGTCATGGTTGTTTCTAACTAATGATTTTTCTCTTTTTCCCTCTGAGAATGTGAAGGTGAAAATGTCCCACATTGGAAAGTTAAGAAACCTAACAAGGGCTTATAAGGCCATCTCCAACCCAGCAGGCCAAACTAAAAATATCCTAAATTTTAGCCCAATTTCTCTCTCAACCTAAGAAAAATAAGGGGCTAAATTTGGGAAAACCCAAAAGTTAGGTGGAATACCAATCCAGCTATTTCCTTGACTGATTTTTTTTTTTGTGTGGAGCCCACTGAGCCATGATGCAGCCCACATGCAAGGAGGGCCCGCGGCTGCTGTGTTGCAGATGATGTCATGCGCTGGTGTTGCAGTGTTTTTTTTATTCTAACAGTAACCCAAATCAACGATCTAGATTAAATCCAAGCTATTTAACAGTAAAAAAAAAATATTCAACAGCTGAAATTTAAATCCAACGGTCAAAATAATATTTTAAATTAATCTAAATCATATCCAATCCGAAAACTCACTCCAAATTCTAGAAATACCCACTTATTTCTCAAATAAAATTATACTTGTAGAATTTCAAATTTTTTTAGGTCAGATTGTTCAAAAATTTAAATTATGAAGTTATTTAAAAATATTAAATGAAGAAAAGTTATCCATGAAAAAAAATAACTTAAATCATTCTTAAACAATTAAAGTTGCGGATTTAAAATGGTTTGAGTCCAGTCAAAACCCAAATAGTTACTTTTTAGAGGGGAGAAATTTGGGTTTAGGATCAAATGGGTTGGAGAAGGCCTAAGGAGTTGGGCTACTGCCCCTCTTGCCAATTGATTTTGGGGTGCAATCTAAACTTCCTTTATGGTATCAGAGTGGGTTACACACGTACGAAGGCCAATGACCACACATGCTCCACATCACCCAATATTTGTTGTGCACGTGTTAGGCTTGAAGTGTTGCCACACGTTCATGGGCTTGTAAGAATGTAAAGGTGAAAATGTACCATATTAGATAGTTGAGAAACCTAAAAATGGCTTACAAGAATTTAGACTACTCCCCTTTTTCTTCTTGGTCAAGGCCTGAAGACTTCTTTCTTACCCTCAATTCATGCAATAACATTGTTCCTCTTCGCTTGTTCCACTATTAATATGAGGTACAAGAAATTAGGGGGTGCTTTATCTACTTTCACTTGGTAGCAAACACACTACCACTCTTATAGTTAAAGTATATTATCCTTACTTCACAGGCAGCGAAAGCATCTCTATGAACTTGATGGGACTCAGCTCGGATTGCATTAGACACATATCCAAGGTCTAGCAATGGCACTCAGCTCGGATCGCAACCAATGTGATGGAATAAGATGTGAAATTTTTTGGCTTCACAAGGTCATCTTTCTCAAGAACAATGAATACTTGAGCTAGGCAACTGAAACCAGTGTGGTTATGATCAAAACTTAGACATGGCATCTTTAAAACATAGTTTTAAACATCAATCATGAAACAAACACATTCAATCAAGAATGATGGCTTGTTCGAAGTAAATCTATGTGTATTAAACCATACTCGTAACTCACAAGGATTCAAGAGATGGAATGAACAATTGAGGGCCCCTTTGATAACCATTTTAGTTTTCAGTTTTCAGTTTTCAATCCATTTTGGATGGCTCAACTCATCATTGCATGTAAATCTCTTAGGGTGAAATTGGTCTGACCTAGCAACAATTCTTCTCTCTATTTACAGAATAACTGTTGAATCTTCAGAAGAAAACAAGACAAAACATACTTGGACAGCCCATGAACAAAATGGTAGAATAACCTTCCCCAAAACTCAATTCGTTCTTTGCTTCTTTGACTTTGGCTCTTCTTCTTCTTTAGGTTCTTTCTTAATTTGTAATAAAGACTTGTCGTCAACTCGCAATTCTAGAAGTTCAGCTTTTGCAAGTGGATTGTCCAAAAGGACTATCTCATCACTTTCTTCATCATCTTTTCCAGACAGTTTCGCAAGCTCTTCCTTAAACTTAAGCAAAAAAGGATTCCCAATCATCAACTCCTCGGGCTCTAACTTTACTCGTGGGTTGGCAACAAGCTTCATATTAGACTGTAACACTGGCTCCTAATTCTTGTAATATATTCCTGTTAATCTGCACTTTCTTTCTGCAAACAAGGAAGAAAACAAAGTTATTTTGAGATCTTGAAATGACAACTACTTTTAGTACTAAATGAGCATACCCTTTCAGACCAAAAAAATAAAAAAATAAAAAATATGAGCATACCCTAAAGCATGTATAGCTGCCGAATTATAATTGGAGGGAAAAACAACTAATCCAAACAGCAAAACGAACAAATCATATTATTTCATGTTTTTTATGAAATAAATATGCACATTAGTGTTCAATAATGCTAGAGGCACAACATAGTATACATAGGCATATAAACCGATAAATCGATCCACATCCGATAAGCATTCGATTAGGATGATATTGATTCATTTTCAGACTTACAGAAAACAAATAATAATAATGAAAAACCTCACTAGACTTTCTTTTTATTACTTTAAGTGTATTCTCAATTCATATAAAACACACACACACACACACACACACACACACACACACACACACACACACACACACACACACACACACACACACACACACACACACACACACACACACACACACACACACACACACACACACACACACACACACTGTGCACACCCGCATCCATCTAGCACGAGGCCTTTTGGGAGCTCACTGGCTTCGGATTCTTAGGAACTCCGAAGTTAAGCAAGTTGGGGGCTAGAGCAATCTCAGGATGGGTGACCCACTGGAAAGTTGCTCGTGAGCTCCCAGAAACAAAACCGTGAGGGCAGAGAGGGGGGCCCAAAGCGGACAATATCGTGCTAGGGGAATCGGGTCGTGACACACACACACACACAAAATCTCTTATATTAAATCAAATCGGATCAACTCTAATTCACATTTGATTTGTTAAGCAAATGGGATATTGGTCGTAATCGGATTTTCACATTGACAATCTTAATTCATCTCCCATTACCGGGTTTGGATTGGGTTCAGATCAGACGGGTCTTTACTCGGAGTAGAGCATTAACTTTAAAAATTGATTTTGATCCATTAACAAGTCTAACTATACCACTTTAGCATCACCACATTATATCTCACATAACATGAATTTCCAAATCGTGTATCATATCCTCTAATTTAATTACTTCAAAAGATTTAATTAATTTTCTTTATTTAAATGAAATGATATATTATTGCTCAAAAGAAATCGAAGGCACTATGATTCTCAAGAAAACATCATAAATAATCGGGAGGTGTTTCAACCCAAGTACAAACATTCCCGATATGAAGAACAAAATGATCTAGATGATGAGAAACACCATTGACTTGACGACGCATATTAATTAATTAAACATGATAATGAAAACTAAAACTAAATTAGAGAATTAATTATTCAAAACTTGAATCACATAATCTATTAATTAAGTAGATCTCATGAAATCTAACCTTGGTTGACGGACCCTTGCTCACCACAACCAAGATTGTCACCGGCACCGAAACTGTCACAACGACAGTACGTCTTCCCACTAGTTAAGCTACCATCAACCCTTCTTCCTCTTTAAATATTTTTTTTCTTTTAAATGGTAACTTTTTTTTTTTCGTTTTATACTTCTTTTCCTTCTTTATTATTCATCATCCTAATTGGCTCATGACAATTCATATCTGGCACATATAAATTGTCCTTATCCTTTGACTAAATTTTGACCGCCCACTTGGCAATGTTTGAATGACATGTCACCCATGCACTGGCAGACCTGGTTGTATGCCTGGGTGGGACCCACCCCTATACACACACTTTATAATTATTTCATTAAATATATATATATATATATATGATAATTTGGTGATAAAGTGCTAAGAATTGGAATAGGATTACTAGTGGTGAAATTAGAAACTAAGTATTTTCTCTCTTAATTTTTCAGAAACTTCAACTCACTGTAAGGAAAAGCCCTTTTGGCGGCCACCACATTTAGTCGCTAAAAGGTCAATTTTCTTCGCTGAAGGGTAAGAAAGAGTTCGTATATGGGCGTTTCGCCAACGTCAGGAAAGATTGCTTTGCTGTTATTGGAGCTGTGGTGGCGTGCCATATGCAAAGATTGGGTATGAGAGGACTGAACTAGGGAAGTAGTAGGATGGAAAAGGAGAAGTTTTTCGTTTATAGTCCCAAGATCCAGCAACGAAACCCTTGGATTGCCAAAACACAAAAATTGTAAAATGACGTAGTTTTATAAATTAGATTCGTAGCAAGCATTTGCGGGGGACGAAAACACTTAGTGGCCGAATCCCATAAAAGTGTTTGGACGTGAATTTACATTCGGAGGCGATTCAGGAAAACTTAGAGACAAAACAATTTTGTTGCGTCGAATTTTGGAGTTTCGCACCCACCCCAAAGGGGTGACCAAAAAGGTGTTTGGTGGCAAAATCATGGCCTCGCCGCGAAAGAATTTCGTCGTCTTCCCTAAATCTGTCTTCGCTATTCTGTTCATTGAACACTTCATACATGCCTAAATCTAATGATACATTTGGCGACCAACCTTTAAAGTTTTGTCTCCCATTACCCTTTTAAGTGACTAAATAATGTAAGTCATTGAAAGTTTTGGTCTCAGAAGATGATTTTTCTTTTAGTGACTCTTTGCTTCTCCTTTGTTTTACCGTGAATTTAATTCTAAAAATTACAAGTCTAAACTTTTAAGTTTTGGTTGTTTTATGGCTTTTAAATATTTCTTTCATAAAAATTAGATTTGTCAAAATTAACTAGTGTTAGGATTTAACTTGAGTTAAGTAACTAGAATAGGATTAGAATAGTCCTTGTGGGAACGACCTCGTATTTGTGTGCTATATTATCGTATGGTTCATACACTTGAGAGTTTTATTTGAGTTTGGATTTAATCTATTTAGTTTGGGTCTATATTATATACAACAAGTTTTTGGTATATAGACAATATGTGCCAGATTTGTATAAATATCCCCTTAAAGAAGTAGAGAGTTGAATTCTAGGGTGCTCCATAGGTCAAGATATTGTGCGGAAACACTCCAAGACCTTGTCGTTGATGGACTATGCGACGACACACACACAAAGCCCTTGAGAATTAAACACACACACACACCAAAGAGAGAAAGCAAACACACACAAGAAGACAAAGGTTTATAGAGGTTCGGCCTCCTGCCTACGTCCTCTTGGCGATCTACTCGAGAAATTCACTTGTATGTAAGAACAACTTTGGTTACAATCAAGAACCCCCTTAGCTCTCACAAGAACCTAGTTCTATTTTCTCTCTTACCCTTTGTTCAAACCCTTGATGCACTTGAAAACACCTTAGAATTCCCCTTTGAATTCTCTTGTGTCTCTCTCTTGAAAAATTCTCTTTTGAATTTTCCTTTCTATTTTTGACCTAGCCCTAAAAGTCCTATTTATAATGCATAGGACTGTTGCTACAAGTTAACTAGGAATAGGAAAGTAAAACCCTATTAAATTAACTAGGAATAGAAAATTAAATTAGGCTAGAAAACCCCAAAATAATAGGAAAAACTATCCTTAACCGCCAAGGATCCACGCTAGATTCGCAACATCCGCTCGAGCCCCTGGGACTAAGCAAAAAATAGACCCTCTGCCACTCGAGCGCTTGCACTTCTGCTCAAGCGCGAGAGCTTAGAAAGAACTCATATGCAGCCCCTTTTTCTGTTGTTTCCTCTTCCTCCTTCCTCATCTATGGTGAGCCAACTTCAAGAATCTCCACCTTGGCGAACCATTAATCACTTATGAACAATTGTTGACTCCTAGAACATCTTCAATGTCTTGGAAACCATTCTAGTAATTCCCAAGAGCTCCACCATGGCAAGAAACCTCTTGCCTCAACGCACCTTAAGTGAGAAGGTGCTCCACCTAATGCTAAACTTGGGCCATCTAGACATCTTGTGTAGAAAAGAGATCCCCCATGCTGAACTCTTTGCTCATCACCTTCCTGGAACCTTGAATTCTCTACATGTCTTGATACGCAAACCGCATACCAACCCTTATTCTATAAATCCCTATGTAGACACCAACTTTGCTCTTGGATTTATAAACTAACTCTTTTGTTTTCATCAAAGCACTCATCCAACTTTCTCACTTCATACTCCCAAAGAACTCTGAAACATAGTTGAATCTTCTTTGTCCATCCATCCAGAACCTGGGGACGGTTTGATAAATTCCTTAGGCTTCGACCTTACTTGTGATGAAGGCTCCACTTCAAGTAGAACCCCTTTGTGAGTTTGTTGTTGATACCCATCTTCTTCAACCCTTATGTCAAGCTCCACCGGCCTTAGAGTCCCTGCCACGATCACCTTGGTAAGAAGCATCCATCGGTTGTCACCAACCCAACAACATTCTCCCCGTTATCCCTTGTCTTGACTTCACCTTTATGAACCGTGTCCTTCTACTCCTCCACTTCTACACATTTGAAATCAAGCAACCTTGATGATAAATTGTTAATCATACAACCTTGATTAACCTTCCTTGCCCAATTAGTCTTGAGCATGCTTGTAGCTTCATTCCGTTGCACCGGCTCCTTAACAGTTAGATCCCTTACTCGTTTTTCTTTGGTATAAAGCACTTCCTTGGTAGAATTTTATGCTTTACCTGTAATTGTACCCCTCCAAAAGCTGATAAATGTTGTTAGGTTGAATCACCCCCTCATAATCACCAATGAATCTTGTGTGACTAAGAGCTTCCTTTATTTGGCCTTATACGAATGCCCTTCTCTATCTAGTGCACCAAGGAAAATAAGATTCCTTCTTAGTTCTTGTACATGGCTCACCTTACTAAGGCTCCTAACAACACCATCATGCATCTTGATCTTCACAATTCCCATGCCCAAACATCACAACTTGTTTTATCTCCCAATAAAATCTTGCTACCATTCCTTTCTTCATATGTATCAAACTTCATTCTATTTGAACACACATGAAACGAATAACCGAAATCTAAAATCCAAACTGAAGTAGAACTCTTACCCAGAGAATGTGCCACGACTTCCCAATTTTGTCTTCAATCCGTAACCATCAAAAGTTCTTCATCGGTGTCATAACAAGTTGACATGTTTGCTGCGCTTGAACTTTCAGCATTCTTCATCTTTTTCAGCATCTCCTTCCATACTGGACAATTCCGCTTCCAATGGTCCTTAGATCCACACTCAAAGCACCTTTCATCGTCCTTAGATCTAGAATTCCCACCATTGCTCGACTTGCCTCTGCGCTTGCTTGAATGACCTTGTCGTCCGGTCTTTGCCACGAGACCTTCACCTTGAGGGCTATCTCCAAAAAGTTGAAGCATCCTATCATGCGTCAATATGTCTTGCATAATCGCTTCATACTTCAAAGTTCCCTTGTCGAACATAAGCGTCATACAAAAGTGCTTATAAGATGGAGGCAAGGATGTCAACAACATCACGGCCTTGTATTCCGACTTATAATCCATTCTTTGCAAATCTGCAATACACTTATTAAAGGCACTAACATGCTCCATCATGTTTGCGCCCTCCTCCATCATTAGAGAGTGGAGCTTCTCTTTCACGAAGAGCTAGTTGGACAATGATCTTGACGCAAACAACTCTTCAAGCTTTCCTATGTCTGCTTCGCGGTATCTTCTATCACATTACACAACACTCCATTAGTAAGGTGTTGTCCGCTAGATCATCTAGCAAGCTCATCTTGGTCTTCCCATTCAGTGCCCATCATGGTGTCCGGCTTCTTTTCCTTGCCTACTAAAATGAAGCTGAGATGTTGCTGCTTAAGGACGTGCTTCATCCTCTTTTGCCAAAGCGTGAAGTTCTCCCTGCCAGTGAACGGCTCAAAATGACATTTGTACTTGACACATGTTATGATGTCTTCGTTTGGGAGTTTTCTCTCATCGCCTCCTTGTCGCCCATCATTGTCAACACACCACTGCTCTAAGACCTAGGCTACTGATACCACTTGTTGTGCATAAACACTCCAAGACTTTGTCATTGATGGACTATGTGATGACACACACACAAACCCCTTGAGAATAAAACACACACACAAAGGAGAGAAAACAAACACACACAAGAACACAAAGATTTATAGAGGTTCTGCCTCCTACCTACGTTCTCTTGGTGATCCACCCGAGAAATTCACTAGTATGTAAGAATAACTTTGGTTACAATCAAGAACCCCTTAGCTCCCAGAAGAACATAGCTCTCTTTTCTCTCACCCTTTGTTCAAACCCACGATGCACTTGAAAAACACCTAAGAATTCCCCTTTGAATTCTCTTGTGTCTCTCTCTTGAATTTTCGTTTTTATTTTTAACCTAGCCCTAAAAGTCCTGTTTATAATGCATAGGACTTTTGCTACAAGTTAAATAGGAATAGGATAGAAAACCCCAAAATAATAGGAAAACTATCCTAAACTGCCAAGGATCCGCGTTGAATTCGCGACATTCGCTCAAGCGCCTACGCTTCTACTCGAGCACCTGGGATTGAGCAAAAAATTGATGCTCTGCCGCTCTAGCGCCTGCACTTCCGCTTGAGTGCTAGAGCCCAGAAAAAACTCATATGCAACCCCTTTTTTTCTGTTTCCTCTTCCTTCTTCTGCATCTGTGGTGAGCCAACTTCAACACTAGAGTCATTGTAGGTTTTGGATCCTTCATCTATTTAATATGGAATGCTGAGAGCTTATCAAAAGCATCCATTAGAGTTGGTGTATCCCAATTTCAACTTAATTAAGATAGTTTTCCTTTCAGTATTAAGACCTTGACAATTTTCTAAAGGTCCATTATTTTCAACAAATTTTGTAGTTTTATAAACCAGTAGAGAACTCTAATCCATCCATCCAACCATTCACAAATATTATGTGCAAACTCCAAAAGATTACCATAAAGGATGCAGATAACTCAATTATATATTGTGGGTGTGCTTTCTCACTGTAAATGTATATCTGTAAATATCAGATTGTTTGACAGAAACAAAAAGACCCACGCAAGGGTTTAGATATTAACAAAATATATATCAACTAAATAAAAACCCCTAAACTTTGAAGGTCATTTCAAATTCGTACCTGAGCTTTAAAGACCCTATAAACTCATACCCAAATTTATGGAAACCCTACACTTAAGTCCCTCTATTAGCAAGACCGTTAAGAATTCTGTTAAATGGTGATGCGGCAAAAAATGAATCACACTTTTCGTGTTGATGTGGACTCCATGTATACCTAAAAATTTTAATTAAAAATTATTTCATTTTTAAAATTAATTAAGTTCTAATGATCAAACTATCAAATAATCAAATAACATAAAAAATTAAAAAAATTAAAAAATTTCTAACCCATCCTTCAGTTACTCAGCCCTACCCCGACACTAACCCACCCTCCCCACAC
>NW_007362504.1:350348-366149 GCF_000346735.1 Prunus mume
TCTTTCCCTTCGTGACCTACCAAAATCCCAACCCACCCAGTTTCAAACAGCACACAGATCTGTATTGTCGAGTGTATTACATCAACAACCCATCGTTTGAGTCTGAGTCAAACCATAAGCTAATTTCTCCCTCACCCATTTTTTCGTCGTCGTCTTCTTTCTCGTCCTCCATTGCATCTCCCGCATCCTCCATGCCTTCCAAGCTTTCACTTATGGAGGCCGCTACAGTGGTTGATCTTTCGGGTTTGGATTTTCATATCTGATACCAATGTTATTTCCAATTGATAAGAAAAAAGTTTCAATTTTTTTATGGATCTAACGAAGTAAAAAAGAAAAAAAGAAAAAAAAGAATATCTTATCATTTAAATAATCTAAGAAATTGGTTAATCTCCATTGAGCACCTACCTTGTGCACACATTGAAATTTTAGTGAAATAAAAATTCACTAATTTAGAGTCAATAGTCAAAATTCAAAATTTGATTAGTCAAAGCTCACTGAAAGAGTCGTTGTTCCTACATAAAATACACGTGGCACATGACTCGCTGAGGCAAAGATGAGCTTTGGAGATGACACATATGCCAGCATCCAAGAGCTCCATCAATGAAATCAGCAAGTTCATATGACAAAAAGAGAGATTATCCTTAATTGGTCATTTTCCCAAATCATGAGGTAATTGCCTTAAATAAAGGATTTTGACTTAATAAGGAGCTAAACCAAATTAAACTTGAACCCTCCTTAAAAACCCTAACTGTTGTCTTCTTCTGTGAGTCCTAAAGACAAACTCCACATGGGGGGGGGGGGGGGGGGAGGGAGGAAGAAGCTTCTTTGCCCTTCATCTCTCCTCGCCTTTGAGGTTACTAAATAAGACCATAGGGCATTTTGAATAAGAAGCGATTTGTGGTGATTTCTTCTAAGCATACTCAGACTAAAATTCCTTGTCACCCCTTTTAGGCGTTCTTAAGAAAATCCTTCTCCCAAAATCCGCTCTCTAATGCTGCTCATGTTCTCAAAATTTGGGTCAACATCATCTTTGACGGAGGTTACTGCAAATCACCCAATTGTTCTTTATCAATGTAGTTGTTTTCGTTTCTTTGTTAGATCTTATGAGCATGTAGATCGGTGGAAACCGTGTTTTCCCCAAATCTGTTATAGATGTGGTGGTGGGTGTGGCCGGGACGACGCTTCTTTAGATGGTGGTTATGGTAAGGTTCATGTAGGCTTATGGGTTGTTGTAGGGTTTTGGTTATGTTGGGTATGTGGGCTTTGTTTGGGCTTATGGTTAATTGTGGTTATGTGGGCTAGTAGTTTTAGTGTGGTTTTTGTCCACCTTAGTTTTATTTTTAACATGTTAATTTGTTGCCCTCATGGGATTGGTACTTTAGATGTCATGTTGATGTGTTTGATTGTACTGTTGAACTTTATCGTTGATTAAAATTATTTTTAAAAAAAAGAAAAAAAAAAGGAGCTAAACCAAATTAATTGGCTCAATTTAAACAAAATCAAAATACATCCTACAAATCAAAGGATTCGGATGGTAGATTCCATATCAAGAACCAATTCTTTGTCTATAAATACTAGGCTCTCATTCAAGAAAAAGGACCCTAAAAATAAAAAATAAAAAAAATCAGACACACTTCGGAAAACTAGAAAGATCTCTAGCCAATGAATTCGTCAGGCTTGTAGAGAATTACCAAGTACAACATATCTATTTTGTTTCTTTCACCACTAAAGTCAAAGACTAATCACCATGTGACACTACTCGTGGTCTTATATAATGTGCTCGATATCAAGTGGTGATGGCCTTCGACCAAATCTCAAATTCCGATTCAAGATCAAGTGTTTGCCACCCTTGAATCATACAAACTCTTGGAGATCAAATTAGAGGATTTTCTTTGTTAAAGAATACCCACAGAGATTGTAACCTTAAATTCAATCAATGCAAAAATTATTGTGTACTCATGTTCTTGTCTCATTTGTCGCAAGATTTACGTGTTTACAACTTGTCCAAGTGTCTCCACGCGAATGACACAAGACAAGTTATCCTTTAAATTGAGTAGACATAATATGCACCTTGTGGGGGAATCAATCTCGACTGTGGTCTAAAAAGAATTCTACCCTAAAACTAAGAAGGAAAAGGAAAGGTTAGCCACACATCGTTGTGGTGTGAGCCAAAGAGCCTCCGATGCTAAAGTTAGAAAAGAGCTTTAAGCAAAATAGGGTTTCTTAGTTCAATGAACAATTAACTTCTCCATGATACAGAGTTTGGCATATATAAGGCTATGCATTGACTATTTTATCGCAGTGAGAGGCTATATGTTGAGCATTGATTAGGCATGTCAAGACCCTTTAGTTCGCTATGTATGGGAGACACGAGCAATGGATGTCCCGTTATGGACACAAATATAATAGAATTTTTTATTTATTTATACAAGCGATAATGGAGGAGGGGAGTTCGCTCTCACACACCATTCTAGGAAAATGTAGCCTATATAGAATCTGACGATGCAAACAAACTGTACAACTAAGGTGTCTCAAGCCCAAAATAAATACGATGGTGAGAACTTGGGTGATTCTCAACCAACTGAAGTAATCATGCCTTCGTTCTTTAATTCCTCTACATAACAAGATGGAGAATTGTTCCCACCAGCTTGCTCCCCACTTCATTTTGAAAAAGAGACCTTCAACTTCAGTTCATTGTCGCGTGGAAGAGAGACCAGAAGCTTCTTCTTCTCCTTGTCTGCAACTCGTGTCTCATACGCCTCCTTAACATGCATCTTTCAAATAGAAACATAAGATAACTGTGTTTGATGATGCAGTACAAAATCAGACATGGAAGAGTTGGGAGAGAAGGAAAAGGAGGAGGGAAAAAAAAAGATATTTAAATTTACAAAATTACCCATGTTCTTAACAGGTTAAAAGGTATTTGCAAATGACATTGACACGACCCGTTAACTTAATGGGTGGCTAACTAGTCCACCCGTTTTCAACCCGACCTCTTAAGCCCAACCTGAATATTGATTTTTTCATGTGAATTCATATTGTTTTAGCAAGTCGTGCACAATATTGTCAGATCTATTTTCAGCAATAGCATCAACAAAAGGATACTCACAACTAGTAAACTGGTCTCTATGTTTGAGCAACAACTTGGATACGGTCGTTGGTTATGGAATCAATTATTATAGGACTAAGTATTGGTTAGTGAAGAATTTATGGGACATAGAATGGGGTGAATAAGGTTACATAAGAACGTAAAAATATGTTGATGCAACTGATGGACTTTGTGGCATTCTGACAAGACCTGCTTTCAATCTCTAATATGTAAGCTTCTATAGGTCAACTACAGTCCACTAACCACGTCATAGGAGTTTGGTCACAATCCAACAGTCGGATCCTCGTCAATTGCTCAATTGGACGACAATCAACTAACCTAACCCCAGAATCGCAAATCCAACATATCTGAACCTGCAATTCTAGATCCGTAAGTTCCTACACACTCCTGGCGATACAAGGAACTACATATCCCAAGATGGGACTGATTTGACGGCCTGACCGTTCCTGATCAGAAGTTTACCAAAAGACCACAACTTCTATAGGTAAAATGGTAATTTTACACCAAAGTTTCAAAATTTTGAAAGGAAAATTGGGACAAGATGTTATACATTGCTATGTCTGTGTTCTTACCTCACTGCATGATTTTACCATAAAATCAAAGTCAATTCCTGGTATGGCTTGTAGGAATTGCCATATGTATGAAACTAATAGGGTTAACATAAAACTACCCGAATTTTGGGGTCGTTTCAAATTAGTATCCAATCTTTAAAATCTTGCAAAAAGGTACCTTAAGTCACCAAAAACATACAAATTCATCCCACCATTAGCTAAACTGTTGGTCAAATTGTTAAATGACTATGGAAAATGTGTGTCCCACTATTTACACTAATAATTGTTCCGCGTGGAAATTTTTTTTTATAATTCATTTTCAGTTAAATAAGAAAACCTATATCTCCTTCTTTTTCTCCCCTTCCCGACTCACTCTTCTCCAACGACCGTCCCCTCCACCTCTTCCATCCCTCACCCAATCTTGTCCGATGACCATCGCCCCACCTACCTTCTCCCCAGCAAATTTCTCCAGCACACCCATTGCCATGGCCACCCAAATCTCCTGCCCCCACACATAGGGATGGCAATTTTCTCCATGGGTAAGGGTCTTCGTGGGGATTCGACCCTAATAGGTCGGGTATGAAGGATGAAAAACATATATGGGGACAGGTATGGGGAATTTTTTGGGTATGGTGTTCAGAGAGGGACGGGAATGGTATTTTAATCCCCAGCCCGAATCCTCTCTGTTTAGAATATATATATACATATATTAAAGTGATTATACTGACTAAGTTTTATATTTTCTATTATTATATTATATATTTATATAATTTATACAAATCTTAAGCCACACTACTTATTTATTTAGTTAACTTCCAGTCCATATATAAACATTCTTATAAGTATATATTTTATATATTCATTATCTTGACTTAGTACTTTTGTTTTTTCAACAAAGTAGTTATATATTGATTTTTTCTTCTGTAATGGGGCGGGTCGGGAACCCATTCCCCAATGAAGGTGGGGATGGGGAATCCCAGAAAAGAATTTTGTGGGTATGAAGGTGGAGATGGAGGAAAAAATCTTAACGGGAATGGAGATGAGAATAACATATCCACCCCCGATTCGACCATCCCTACCCACACACACACACCAAAGCCTCCTCGAAAAATAGCCCCAAATCCCCCCTTCGTTGCCCCACCCACGTTCTCATCAGCCTCCCCACTCTCTCTCCAAATATTTCAACATGGCAGACCCTAAAATGAACCACAAGCGCAAATTAAAATGAACCCAAATTTTTCGAAAGAAAACAAATATTTCCCTAAGCCCCTGTTGTACCTGCTACAGCCCTGGTTTTTTCAATGAAATTTCTTTAGGTTTAGACCAAAAAAACAAAATAATAATATTTAACGATAGAAAGATGGGAAATATACTGATATAATCACTTTTCAAAACTTGTATTCTCAAATGATCACTTTAAAAATCTTATTCTGATATAATCACTTAGGGACTTGAAATTACCTAAGTACCCTCCATAGAAAAACATATCTATTGTGGAATTATTGGCAATTAATGGGTAACCTAACATTTTAGACTTCTCTCTCAGTCTCAGCTCTCTCTCAGAGTTCTCTCTTCTGCTGTGAGGGGTTTATCTCTCCGTCGACGGTCGACGAGGAGCAACACTCTCTTGCTCTCTCTATTGCAAAAGCCATCTCATTCTACCATCTCACTATTCTTAATAGCGAAACCTAGCATCGACTCCATCATTGAGGCCTCTGTTCCGAATTCGCTACAGTGGCACGTTTTCCAACCACGAAGGTGAACTCCATTGCCGACGTCCAAAAACTTGTCTTGTTTTATGGTGTACTTTTGTAAATGTGTGCGGGTTTGTATAAGATTTGTTTTGTTTTGATTGGTTTTGTCTGAAATTGGTATTTGATTGGGCTTCGTTGCAGTAACATTTTGACGTGTCTACTTTGTACACAGAGTCCATAACTGTCAATACTGATGTTCCATGTGTCCCACTGTATTTCATATGACTACTCCTATATATAACTATGGTGATGAGTAAATTTTAGGAGGCATTGATTGATTTGGGGTAGTAGTTTTAGCCATTTGCCCCAAACCCTGTATGAAGTGGATCCCTAGGTCATGAAATTGTTTTCACACTTGGGTGCTATTTGGTTTCTGGATGGAATGGAATGGAGATTTGGTAGAAGGGAATGTAGATAACAGTACAGTGTGGTGAGAGTTAGAGAATAGAAAAGAGACTCAAATTTAGTTTTGTCATATGTATATACATATATTTAAATGACTTAAAAGTATAGCTTTGAGTAATGTACGTATGGAATATGGGTAACTAATGATCCATATGTATGATGTTGTTGTGCAGGGAAATCAAGAATGGCTTGTAAAGCTAAGCTTATGATTCCTGAGGATGACAAGTATCAAGGTTGTTGATGAGGAAGGCTCATCCTAAGAGAGTTACACAGGTGAATGGGATAAAATTCATTGTGGGTGACAAGTTGATACAATTCACTGCCCAACACTTTTGCCTCATCATGGGGCTAAGGTTTGGAAAGCTCCCTTTCATTCCGAAGGCGACAAATGAAAACTGCTCGTTGAAGCGAAAATACTTCAGCGCCAATAAACCTTCCACCGTTTCGGACCTACACATTGCCTTCATCGATTGCACAGATGATGAGGATGCGGTAAAGCTTCGAATGGTCTATTTTGCCGTTTTTGTGCTATAGGGTACTGAAAAGCATGTGAACATTGACATGCGCTATTTGAAGTTGGCCAAAAACCTAGAAGAGTTTGACAAGTATCCATGGGGCGCCGTGTCATATGCGATGACAAACGCTTCACTTTTGAGGGCAGTCTGTTCAGATTACCAACGAGTTAAAGTGCCCCAAAAAAGGAAAATAACCAAAAAAAATGGAAAGAGAGCACAAACAAGAATGCCAAGTGCTAGACCGAGAGAGTACACCATAAAGGGGTTTGGCTTCGCTCTTCAGGTGAACAAATATTTCAAAATGTTATAGTTCATTTAAATACATTTACATAGATTGATGTTTCATTGTTCTAAACAGATTTGGGCATTTGAAGTCTTCCCAGCATTGGAAGCATTGCATTTCGTGGTGCATGAAGACAATGGGCACATCCCCCAAATATTACATTAGAGGACCAACACGGTGGCCCGTTTTCGAGACCTCATGAGTCAAGTTTATGAAAATGTTGAGGTTAGTTCAGTTCGTAAGGATCATGTTATGCATAGGAAAATGTAATAAGTTCACTGATTTATTATTTCTTTCAAATAATAATAGGTTGATGTGCAACTTCTCCGTCCCACTGATATTGAGAAGCAACAACCTTACTGGAGTTGGGGTGATGCTGAGAACAATGAAGAAATTGTTGAATTGTTTGGGGATAAGGCCGAACAAAATACCAGCAGTTCCAGTGAAGCAGCAGACAAGGAAGTTAAGGACACAACTACACTTCCCTCATCTTCTAAGGTGACCATGATCTTTTTCCAATATTGTGGTAATTATTGAATTAAAAGTGGTTGTATATAATCAGTTTGTTCTGAAAATGTAGAGAATACGATACGACTGAAGTGCAAATATTTACTATTGCATTTTAATTATGCAGCACAAAGTGTCTTTGACTGAGTTGCGCAGTTTGAAGCATCAATTACAAAGCAGTAAGGATGAGTTGGCAAAGCTACGCACTTCAGATTGAGGCCTTAGGAACAGAGTGCGCGAGTTGGAAGGGATTGTAGAGAAGAATTATTTGAAGCAAGAGAGGGACTGTGAAAAAAATAAAAAGGCTATTCGCGATTTGACCCACACAATTGCTTCAGTCGAACACTATTTTAAGGTGGAGATGGAGGAGTTAAAAAAAACAATATGGTGGAGAAGCGGATGAGGAAATGTCTACTCCTCAGAAGAATGAAAAAGGGCAGAATGAGATGTCACCCTTAAATGAACCTATTAGTCCGACTACAGCAGAGGCTGAAATGGAAGCATAAGTTTGCGGTGATGGAGTGGAAGCGTTCCCAGCCATGCATACACAAGGGGCTCAAATGGAAGCAGAAGTCGACGGTGATGGAGTGGAAACCTTCCCAGCCATGCATACAGAATGGGCTGAAATGGAACAAGAAGTACCCGGTGATACAGTGGAAGCCTTCTCAGCCATGGAAGTTAAAGACGCTGAAATTGAGCCTTCTCAGCCATGGAAGTTAAAGACGCTGAAATGGGAGTAAAGGTATGTCAACATTGACATCATGGTCCATACAAAAATACACACCTCAACAACTGTAAATACACAAAAAATGGAAAAAGAAAAAAAAAACTCTATACTATATTAATATTCAAGTATATAACATCGGAATAATAGCTTACTAGGAAGTTCCATAATTCTCAATTTATGAAAACTAGAGAAATTTTTATAATTTAATAAGTACTCCCTAAAAATGAAGAGAATAGGAAATGTGAGATGATACAAATGAATACACAAACAATGTCATATATGGTTGCTGTCCATTTTTTTAATTCAAAGAAAATGCAATATGCCCGGAAAACACATGAACATATTTGCAAAAAAATGGACAATTTGGAATATCCCGAAATATTAAAAAAGGGAACTCATATAAAGGAAATTGGAAGAAAGAAAAAAGGAGATTTCGAACGCAAACAATTTCCTGGTCCACTTGTTTAAAAGTCAAAATTGGTACATTGTGAACTGACCGTACTAAGAAATTGGGACATTTTGTACTTTTATTACACGAGGGAAATTTGTCAATCAGAACAAAAGGAAAAAATTGGAAACACAAGGGTCGTATACAACAAATAGCAACCAAGTGCACCAAATAGTGACAGTTTGAAAAGGTAGTACATGTAATTTCGATGCATTATTTTGTGTTCTTAAGTAGACGGGTTCGTTTGTGGAACAACAGTGAACCCTGCCTGTTAAGGGACTCATGTTGTATATGTATACAAGGGATGCCTTTCGAATGTATCCCACTAAGACAACAAAGATGACCCCACAAAATCTCCTGCTGTTTCCTCTTACAGCCCCTAAATTAAGCATCGGATTATAAGTATGATATAATATGAATAGTAAGCGATAATAATACACAGCTTACAATGCAAAGCCAATAAAAGTACAATACAAGGCAATATAAAATATATAAAGTGCCACTATAACTCCCACATGGCCATGGTGGACTAGGAGGCTCCTCCCTCTACATATACACATAATTCAGCTTCTCATTTCATCGATTGCAACAACTAGCCAAGGTGTATCAGGCATCACACCCCAACTTGATTGGGGTAAACCCCTTGGAAGACATTTATGTTCATGTCGTTGATGATGCACAACAACTCATCCATGTCCTTGAAAACATAGAAACATTTATTGTCATTGATCATACCTGCTTACCTTTGAAGCTCATTGTCATTGATTCCATTGCTGCATTATTCCAGTCACAGTATGACAGAACACCCTCGGATTTGAAACGCCGATCTGAAATGTTTTTCACTATTTCAGGCAGATTGAAGGCTTTAGCAAATAAGTTTGGGGTGGCAGTGCTTTTGACAAACTAGATAGTGGATTTCATTGGCCCAGATGATGGAATAAATGGGGTGAGATTGGGAAACTTGGAGTGCTTGCATACATCAGGTAGACGGGTCAGTCCAGCATTGGTACTGGCTTGGGCACATTGCATCAATTCAAGGGTGTTCTTGTCAACACATGAGCACTTCGTTGGGGGGAACATTCCTAATCCTCCTTCACCAACTATGTCTTGTAAAACATACAGGAGACTTCATCTTTTATTTGCCCCACATTTGCCCCCTGCATCATCTAAATTTGTAATCACAAAAGAAGGGGTTGTGGGAGTATCAACGTAATTGCCTACAAATAGCAATGGAAGCGATTTTATGTTTACAATCCATTGGTAGTTACCTTCCCCACAATTACATTTTGTACACACTTGTAAAATGACATTGCAAAACCAATACGTAAGACGGTATAAGTATGATATAATACGAATAGTAAGCGATAATAATACACAGCTTACAATGCAAAGCCAATAAAAGTACAATATAAGGCAATATAAAATAAATAAAGTGCCACTATAACATCAATAGCTAAGCAATATATGCCAATCAACAAGCAACGAAGGAAGGCAGGTACTGTATTTGCAGCTGTATACCATGTCGTATTTGTAATACATTAAGGGTATGACTCAAAAGTAAATGCGGCTGTGGGCCTGACCGTTGACAATGGAAAATATTTAAATTAAAAAAATAAATTACTGGGAAGAAAATTGACGTGGAAGGCGCAACACCACATTTTGGATCTCTATTCAGTTCATTATTCATGTTGGTGCGCTCAGAAGGTGTTCCCTCCACTTTGTGCACACACAAGTAAAACCCATTGAATACAAGCCCTTTTTAGCAGCCTCACTATCGCAGATCTTGAACAAGAGTTCATAAAGACTAAATAAGGAGATGAGTAGGAGGAGCTTCTGTAGCGGTGTGGCTGAGTCAGTCAGGTCTCGGTTGCATGCTTAAGACTCAACTTCAAGATCTCGAGGGGATATGGAAGAGGCGAGTTCACTATGTTCACGGGGTCTACTACTGTGGGAACGTTGTCAAAACGCATACATCATGGATAGTTTCTCATCCTGGAATGAGGTTTCAAGTATGTGGAAGGGTAAGTTGATTGAGTTTATTTTTGTGGTTAGGATGCTGAAATTTGGGATTGTCGTGGATTAAAAAACTGATGGTGCGCCTATGCGTTGCAATAAATTGTTTTCGTTTATGCAGAAGAATGGATGCACATTTTGGGAATGGGCTAACCCAGAGATGTGTGACAGATCGAAGCACATAATTCCCGGCTTGCTTAGGAAAATAAATCGGTTGGAAGAAGAAAAAAACTGTGGAAAAGGCAAGATGAAAAACCCCTGGTTTTGGGTATCTCTGTTCACGTTTGTAATGGTATTTTATTTGTTGTTTGCCAAAAGTAATGGGAGGTGTGGTCGTCTACAGTTCGTAGGTTAATGTTGGTTAGGTATTGGATGTAATGGAAGAGAAGCGATGTATTTTAGATCCGTTATGGCAGACATGGTCCTTTTGCATTTCCTATTGATTTCCAATTGCAATTCAAAAGGCATTGCCAATATTGTGCACCTCTCTAATTTTGGGTACGAACTCTAATGTACCTTCAATCGTCATGACAATGAATCCACCTCAAACATGACAAATAACAAAATAAACGACGGTCACTCCCCTCCCAAAACTAGAACCATATTATGTAAAACAATAGCACAGTTGACCTTGTAAGTGGCCCACATTTCCCCCTTGCGTCATCTGAAGTTGCAATGACAAATGATGAAGTACTACCAGTGTCACGATAATTGCGTAACAAATGCATTTGAATGAGTTTTATGTATGGGATGCATTTGTAGTTGGCCTTCTAGGCCCTTTCATTTTGGACACACATTTTACTTTGCGATACCGATATGACTACAAAAAAGGTACAATATAATACGAATACAGTGGCAAGAAAAGTACAATACCATGGCGATAGACATTCTGTAGCAAAGGAAACCAATATAAGCCAATGTCACTGAAATCACAATACACATAACACCAAATACAATACAATTGAAATTGAAATGAACGGTACATAACAACCCAACATAAGTGATAATTTGTAAGACACATGTAAGCAGTGGAACATTATTTTGCAGCTGGTTGGATTGTGACCCGTGGCACCATATGTTCAACAATGTGTACTAATACTGGCCGCTCATTGAAAGGGACTTGTTACCTTGCGTTTGTAAGGCTGCCATGACCGTTGAGTTAACCGACTCTCATGCTTGCAGCATCACCGAAGCTAATCGTCAACTTACCAATTGATGAAAAGAGACATATAACCTAAACAATTGTCACCTCTACGCAACCTGCTGCTTTTTGGTGATGGGGACAAATTGTTTGCATGTATTTCGGTAGTGGCCCTTCACACCGCACCTTGAGCATTTGTTTTCACTCCAGTCCTCTCCTTTAGAAGGTATTCTTTGTGTTTTACGATGCCCCGGCATAACCTTAGAAAGAGGAGGGAGGATTTTTATATTGTTCAAATGTTCGGGAATAACCCATGTCCCTTGAGGTGGTACAGGATAAATGGATTCAGCATATGCAGCTACCCATGTTGCTCGTGGGTAATACGAAGAGGCTAAGGAGTCGGGGTTCAATTTCAAGTGTCGACATACCGCAATAGCATGCTTGCACAAGAGTTGCTCTAAGTCAAACTTCCTGCACATACAACTATGGTTTTGTAAGTTCACCAGACCGTTCATATCACCATCCAGAACATTATACTCCTCATCATTGATTTTGACCACATTCATACTTGACGCAGCGTGTAACATCTTCCTTAACTTCTTTTCGCCTAAATCGGGGCACAACGTAGATTGACATTTCCTTACTAAATCTCGACGTTGACTAAACCAATACAGAAGCAGATTTGTAATTTTGTCGATCATGTGTACCACCGGAAGCATCCTTGCAAAATGAAGAATTGAATTTATGGACTCCACAATATTTGTTGTCATCACATTATATCGTCATCCATCACAATGGGCTTGAGACCACTTCTGGAGGCCTGCACGTACTAGATAAGTTCGCACTCGATCATTGTTTGTCATGGAGAAGTGACGATTGAACTCCCCCAGACGATACGACTTGGTTGCCCTTACAAAATACCCCAATATAGGATCCCACTGCTTCAAGGGAAATGAGGCTTTCATATTGCCCTTCAAGTGATAACAGCAAATTCCATGTGTTGCCCCAGCAAAAACTTTTTTCAACCCATTTTGTATGCTGACATTTTGATCAGATATGACAACAAGATTCACACAATCACCAATTGCATAATGTAGTCTTTTCAAAAACCACTCCCACGCTGCATCCGTCTCTAAATCTCCAATCCCAAAGGCAATAGGATATATATTACGATTTCCATCAAATGCGGTCGCAACAAACAAAACACCTTTATACTTGCACTTCAAATGGGTAGCATCAACTGCAATGACGAGGCACATTGACGACTTAAATCCTCTTATGCATGCACCAATTGACATAAAAAAAAATATAAGAAGTGGTCGGCTGCATCAGTCTCAATGTATGTCAAAGTTCCAGGATGTGTACACTCCAATTCATAACAATACGAAAGGAGAAGGGAATATGACTGTTCTGCAGACCCTCTAATTGTTTTGAAACCTAACTCTCGGCTTCTCCATGCTGTAGCATAGCCTATGGTCACCCCAAAATTTGTTTTGACATCTTTCTTGATATCAGCTAGAGTATAAATGGTGCCTGAATCCTTCAATCTCCAATTCACACTGTCGGACAGCAATCTAGTCGTAGCTTGAGGATGGTGACTGATTACATACCTTAGATCACATTCATGAAACGGATCGTATTTAACAACCCTAAACTCATGTAATCCAACTTTATATGCCCGAACTTGCCAAGGGCAAGAAAGCTGCCAACAACGAACACACAACTGACGCTTCCCAGATTGGACGGTTCTCAATCGAAAGTGGGCACTAATTGCTGCTACACTTATGGTTTTTAAAAGGGAAACCTTTTTTGGAAAAACTCGGCCAACCTTAAAATTTGCTTCCCAATTTATGCAACAAAGGCCTCCACCATAATCAATATGTTTCAAACTGTGACCATACATCAAATCAATCTGGCTTGTCTGCATTCCAGTCGAAATTGATTGTCGAGAAGGTTCATATTGCACCTGTCTACACTGCACAGTGGAGGGTTCGAAATTGTTGTCCCCATGATGATGCATATTTGGCGCAAAGTACGGTTCCTTTTCGTTGCTAGGTTCACACAAATCAGCAACTATGTTTTCGATACTTTTAAAATTAACATCTTCAACCCAATCCATCCAATTAAAACCATTTCCACCATTTTCAGTTTCGTTCTCCCCAATTACCTCATTTCTATGTTCCACACCAAATTTAGCAAGAGCATTGCTACTCTCAATGCTTACATTTCCATTGCACCCTTCAATACCATGACCTTCTATATTTTTCAAGCTTGCTATTAAAGGGGTTACTTTAGAGGCCATAACATTTGTGTTGTACTTTAGAAAATATTGAACATCATTATTGTCTTCAACCCTTATGTGCTTAAAGACAGATGAGGATATAGGAACTGAATACTTCAGTGTGACAATGTATTTGTTAGGATATGCATCCATGATCTTATAAATGCGCTGAACAAGGTCGGGAAATGTTATGTTCTGTGACACTATTATACCTTTAGCCTCCCCACCTTCATAACTGTCAATGTTATCCTTCCGAACCCAACTTCCATTGTAGCATACCAATATTCCAACAGTATCCATTTCTGCAAATAACATCAATAATGACTAGACCGATTAATAACATTTACCACAAAAATTGGGTCCAATAATTACATACGCAACTATCATTCCACTACCTGTATCATCTTATCAATCCACAAATCTTCAGTTTCAAATTGTAGCTGCTTTAACAACGAAAATTTATTATTTTCTCTTATTTTGTATATATGTCTGGGTTCCAACTTATTAACAAACTCAACTAAACATACCATGACAGCAAGATGCCCCCTCTAAGATATAAGGGTTTTAAACAAATTTAAACACCTTCAACAGAAATATCAGGTTGTCATACAAAATGAATTATGCAATATAATATCAAACACCCTCAACCTTACTCAAAAATCATTTTGTATCACAACCTGTGCAGTATAATATCAATTACCAAATTGGAAACCAAAACACACAAACTAAGCTTCTTACCAAAACAAACCCACAAAGGCAAGAAATTCCCACTCAAATACCTCAAATTCCCTAGTTAAGCATCTAAATTGAGGCTAAAACTAACCTAACAAACCTATTTTTAGGCCACACAAAGTTAACATATGATTTTTCTGTGTGCTGTTATTTTGGCCATTATCAAACACATTGCACTACATTATACAGAATTCAGTCAATTTTAAACAAAATTCAGGTTCACCACACAGATCCCACTACAGATAATAACAAAAACTATGAATTTCATCATATTAGAACTCCTTCAAATTGAAAAATTTAGCTTTTTTGCCCATGTGTGGAGAAAAGGGGATAAACGAATTTATAAGACACATACAGTACAAAATCAATATCAGAACTCACCTCCGTTCACAACGACGACGAAAGTCGCCACTGTGGCTTCACTGTGGAGTCTCGACAATCACTTTGATGTGAAGGTCCACAATGGAGGTCGTGCCTTGCGCCGGCTTCGCTATGGTCAAACCAGGGTTCAAAATTTTAGGCCAACTGGTTTATGACGATGGATGGGTAGCGAACTAGAGCTACTCAGTGCTCGCAACTTGGAGTTCAGCCACTATTTGGGAGACTACAAAAACAAGGAGGAGAGGACTTGGGAGAAGTTGCCTTTCAGAAACGAAGTGCTAAAGAGTCTTTTATATGGAGGGCACTTAGGTAATTTCAAGTCCCCAAGTGATTATATCATAATAAGATTTTTAAAGTGATCATTTGAGAATACAAGTTTTGAAAAGTGATTATATCATCATATTTCCCTAGAAAGATTGGCTTTTCATGGAACAATTAAACAATTTGAAACCATGGGTTTGTTTCTATGAGGTTCCTTTACAACTCAAGATGGCGCATATCAAATCAGCCGCACAAATTTAGAGCTTTCAACACTAGAGGTTAGTCGCTCAGACTATAATGAGGGGTAAGTTATAAGGGGTTCACTTTATAGTCATTGGATCAATCCAAGGGCTGGGGAGAATTGGGATAAAGTTGTGCAATCGGGTAGGTGAGGAACCCAAACCCGAATTTAATATCCAGCAATGAAGTTGGTCCCAACAAAAAAAAAAAAGAGAGGCAAGTTCGAAGTTTGAACAGAAAAAACCCATTGATCTCAAACTCATAGCTCAGAGAAACCGCTAAGCTCTGAGAAACGGTTGAAGGCAACGGGCAACGACGGTTGAAGGCAAAGGTTAACGACGGTTGAACGCAACTCCACTATCTAAACCGTGAAAAAGTATTTATTTTGAGTGGAAGGAGCAAAGGCGTGGATTCTGAAACAGTGAAAAGACGAAGCAGTGGAAGGGGAAGGAG
>NW_007362504.1:380166-415933 GCF_000346735.1 Prunus mume
TGTACTTTGTATTAGTTCTTGCTCAAACTTTTGAAACATTGTCCTTGTGTACAAGGTAGCCATTTGTTTGTTCATTGGCATCGGTAGAATACATTGAGCCACTTCAAATGCATCTACGTGATCAGCAACTAACTCTTTTTGACGTTGATGAGAAAGTGCCCTCTCAAATCTTAGTATAAAATCCATCAACGAATTTCTCCTTGATATGTATTGCTTGAAGAAACCATAAGAACATTCCGCTCTTTGGCTGCTTGACATTCCAGCAGCAAAAAAGTGTCGTGCGTAGGCTGGAACCTAAGATTCCCTTAAATCAAACATTGAACTTAGCCATGGATGGTCAGTCAAACCAGCCTTTGTAACCACAATATTCCATTTTGCATCAAACTCATCCTTATTGTCAGTATCCCATATGGCTTTCTGGAATTCACCCCAATACTCCTTATAAGCAGAATGTGGTAACTTAACAGAGAACTTTGATGTGATGTGCCATATGCAAAGTCGATGAAATGTAGTCGGGAAGGCTATTGAAATCGCTCTGCTCATTGCCGCATCTTGATCTGTGATGATCGTTTTAGGTTCGCCACCTGGCATGGCTTTCTTAAACTCCTCAAACATCCAAATAAACGACTCAGTCGTTTCCTTGCTCAAAAATGCGCATGCTAGGACAATTGTTTGACCATGGTTATTAACTCCCAACATTGGTGCAAATGTCAAGTCGTATCTATTCGTGTTGAATGTGGTATCGAATACAACAACATCTCCATAAAACCCGTACGCCCGTCTAGAAGTTGCATCTGCCCAAAAACATCGACTAAACCTGTTATCGCCATCTCCCTCAATCTTGAAATAAAAAGCCTCATTTTTTTTCTGTTCAGCCATAAAATACTCGGTCACTAGTTCAACATCGTGGTTCCTCAGCTTCCCATTCACACTACATTCAAGATTGTAGATATCCTTTTTGATAAAACCGATTTTATCCATTCCTCCGGATTGCACCTCGAAAATACTTACCTTCTGATTAATGGGAATATTAACCGAACCCAACTGTTTTGTAAGTACTTTTGTAGAATCTGAAATACGACGGTGTGATCTCAGTAAATGCATTCTTCCTGAGGGTGTCATCTTATGATTGTGTCCCTCTGCAAAAAGAGAGATGGTATACTTCTTGCTCCCATGTGTCTTCACAACCACAATCTTAGCTTTGCAATTGCATCTACTTATTCCCCGCTGTCTTTTTCTCTCCCGAGTTTCATCATTCCGGTATACACCTTGTTTGCAACATACAAATTCTTTTCTCAGAATCTCTTTCTTATTTTTCCCCCAAAAGCTGGAATGAAGTCGAATACCAAAGCCAGCCAAGAATGCATATCTATTATAGAAATTATAAACGAGGTCAAGCGAGTCGAACTTCATCCCAACTGCTGGTGTTTCCTCATTTCTTACTTCAGGAATGTAAACCCTCCCATTAGCTGTTACAGAGTCATCACTCTCAGAGCCCCCAGACATTTTATTCACGTATATTATTGATCTACTTCTATATTACTGCATAGCAAATGTTAATTCATTAATCAATCATTACTGCATCACAACTTATCAATGCATTCCACGTACACAAAACATTGCCCAAATTGACACAATACACGCATAGCCTAGCTTGTTGGATTCTGATTACACAAAACACAAGCAAAATTTAATAATAGTTACGTCATCTCTTGTGAAATAATCTGGAAAAAATAACATTAGAACCAACATGTTCAACTAAGAACTCAAATGTAATTCAAACCAGCAATTACAGAACTTCACCCAATATCCTCTCCAAATGCTTACTTCTAATGCCATTAAGCCTAAGTTTAGGATCTTTTACCTACATTTCATAAATTTCCAATCCCCCTCCAAACAAAAATAATCAACTAAGTATATTGAATATTCATAAGGAAATGACGCATTATTGATAGCAGAGCAAATGACGCATTATTGATGCCACAAATGACAAATTTCTCACCCTCACAAAAAACAAATCAAACCCAAAAAAATCAATCCAGCAAGACATCATAGAATCAAAACAGGGCGATAGCTAGGTAAAAGTCATTAATCGTCATACCGAGGATACCATAGATCGCAGGCCTCCCAAGGAGCTGATGACAATGAAGCGATTATAGATTTTGGGAGCTTTGGATCTTTCTAATTGTGGATTTGCATTACATTAAAAAAAATAGGATTGTGTTCTTGAGTTTTTCACAGAGAGGGAAAAATCTTCAGCTGAAGTTGGGTTTCCAAACGGGTCAGATTTCAACCCGGTTCTACATGCACCCTCTTTTAAAAACTCACCGTTGGATGAAATCCAACGGCTCTTACATACCCCTCAAAAAAACCCCTTATAACTTTCCACTCACTATAGAAGCACTCGAGGTTAGTGGTTGCTGGGCTGGGCAAGGGGAAGGGCAGGGGCCTCGAATCTGAGACAGACGGAGAGACAAAGATAACAATCAACCCATCCACAGAAAAGGCAAAGTTAAAAATATGGTCCAAGCCTAAAAGTGTTTTTAAGGAAAAATAAAATATGCTATCTGTTTACAAAATATACAGAAGATTATAGCGCTGCACATGATCAGCTTCACGTCAATAAGATAGCCTCCAAAACCTCATATTCAACAAATCCAAAGGACAATGGTTCAATTACGTTTCGAAAGAAGGCTGTACTTACACAAATTCTTATGCCATAAAATAAATAAAATAAAATAAAAATCACTGAGAACCTAAAGCAAGGTCATGCCAACCATCTGCAGCAACTCGTTGAGTCTCCTGATCTGATCAATGAGAAAAATTGGAAAAGAGAAATCAGTAGGAAGAAAAAAAATTAGCCCCAAGAAAATGCAATAATAGTCCACAGATAATGGCCAAGCTCCAAAAATCCATCCCGTTCCCTAGAGTTTACCCGACTTTTCGCCGGTAAAGTGGGTGATAGACATACAGAATTACATGGACCACAGCAGCAAAAGTAATGATATCAAAGTATAGTAGGATATTCATCGAAATATTTCAGACAAATGAGCAAAGAAATAACTGCCCTAATAGTTAATATGGAAAACTGATGCAATGCCCCCGGAACACCAGTGCCACTTCTTCCTCTGCCCCAAAAACCCCACCATCCCCCTGGCTCTCCCAAAAAAATGGAATATGTATATTGTGATGAGTTAGTAATTTCAGAACTTTGCAATGGGAGTCCTGCAATCAGTTTTTTGGAATTCCATTCAATTTCCTGTTGAGAAAAGTCATGTATCAAGCATGTGAGCAGTAAATTGATCTGTTCAAGTGTCTCTCCTTTCCCACCATCTCTTTCTCTCTCATCACTCTTTTGCTCTTCTCTGAATGTCCAAATTAATCAAATTCTAAAGTGGTTCAGAAAGCAGAAATGGAGGAATTGAATTTCATATGGTTTTTATCTTCAAATCTCCTAGGGTAGAACTAGGCTTGTATTCCTACATGTGGGATTGAAGCTCCATTGCTTGTGCTCCCCATGCTTGAATCTATCCCTATTGCCCAAAGAAGTATTAAAAAGCACATATTCATAGCTGGAGTACCTACACAATCAATTGCTAAAACTGTAAAAAGGTTAACACCATTATGTCATCCTCGAACCCATTCCATGACCCAATGTGAAACCCACTTCTTCACTCTATGGCCCATATCAACCATAGAACCCCCCTTGCTGGTAACAAAGAGTATACTGAAGAGTTAAACATAAAGACCCACAACTAATTTGCGAGAGAGAGAGAGAGAGAAACCCAAAACCAATTTCCGTGAGATCCGTGAGAGAGAGAGACAGCTGGGAAAGAATTCAAGACTAACACAAAGACAAAACAGATTTGGCAGATAATTGAATGGACAATGCAACAGTGTGAAAGTTTAAAGAGGATCAAATCTTTTTTTTTGGGGAAAAAGGGACTCGCGGGGGTCACAAAAGTTTCTTAAAGTATAAACAGACGTACTTGAATCCTCGGTGTCATCAGTCCGTACAACAAGCACTGGTGGAAGGGGAAGTTCTGCAATAAAAAAAGACAATTTTAACAATTGAACGAAAAGAATTAATGAAATAAATACTTTTCCTTCAATGAATGCATGAAAGTGCATATCAAAGGGGAAAGGAAAAACTATACCATCATCAGGAAGAGTGCTTCTCATCCATTCTTCATCCACAATATCTATGAGTATACCTGGGTTTAACTCAGCCATTTGTTTTATACCCAAGGAAAATCTAATCCAGAGTTTTTGTGCAGTTCGAACTAGTATTGGTGTATCTGTAAATGAGAAACATGAACTAACACATTAATAAAAGACATACATTGGGTAGGACAAAAGAAACAGAACCAGTATATTACACTACAGAGAAAAATAACTCTGCCAAAACATGTTCATGATACATGAGCAATCTCCAAGACCGATGATAATATCTCAAACAAACTCAAGCTAATGACATCTAACTAAAAGCAGCAATTTCATATCATGATGAATTACTAACCTTGCAACGTTTTCTTTTTCTTTGTCTTAAAAAAATATGAAATTGGGAATGCCATTGTTTTGGAAATATAAGGACGCAATAAGTGGAGGATACAGAAAAAGAAGCAACATTATACCCACGTGCCCTAGCTCAGGTGGTAAAGTAGCCTAAAATAGAAGTTGTAATATTTCCAAGCACGGAAATGAATTTAAAAAATTAAAATTCAAACACATTCTGCCTTGATTTGAGAACAGCCATCAATCACCAAAAGTAGCATCAGTATTATAAATTTAAGAAATACATCCAATTCCCATTGGCCCAGAATCCAGATTCCAAAGAAGCAAATCTCTATCATTAGATATTTCCTGTGTTTATAATTATATGTGTATTATCCAGCAAAATTAGCCTAAATGCCCCGTTGTCATTGCTTAGTGCTTACACATGTAGGACAGGCACAAAACTTATAGAAAAGACACCACTCCAAACCGCCCATATTTAAGTAGCATGAAACTTACAGAGTTATTTTTCTCTGTAGTTTATTTGTATCATGCTACTTAAATATGTTTTGTGCCTGTAATGCTTGCCCTTTACGTTCAAAATCTGTAAGCTAAAAAAGATTCTACTTCAAAAAGCACACTAATTCTGTTGTGCTTTCATATTGCATGGAGGTGCAATCATCAAATAAATGCTGAATTAAGAATTTCATATATCCCCCTTCCCCTTCTCTTCCCTACCAAAACGCAGGCATTTGTCACTCTCGACAATAGCCGAAGGGAAAGATAAAATTTGTATACTCAAGCATTTGTGTGAATGCATACAGACAGATATGGCCTTTGGATATAAATATTTAATGAATCAATTATTACCATAGCTGCAAGAAATATCTCTGAAACACTAAATCGCCTGTTATGGAACAAATGAGACATTCTGGCTCTGTATGATACCTATGGAAAGATAAAAACTTTACCAGGAAAGACCTAACAGGCAATAAAGCAATACACCCGCATTCTAGCTTATGCTAGATGTCTACGGAAGCTTTAAAGATTTCAAGTCTAGTCGATTCCCGGATGCTTTCCGTCACTCAAAATGACACTAAGTTGTTTATAAAAAATCAATTTTAGCAGAGTTACACAAAATCTCCGCCAAAATCATTAACAGTGTGCTACATGGAAACCATGTCATAGTTTCTGTTGGTGAACTGAAGAAATCAGACAAACTAACCAACTGATTAGAACAGTAACTTTCTCCAATTACCATCTGTATATCACCTCAAACAAGGAATAACATTAGGCACCATGTCATAAGGTTTGAGGGGTATGTGACATGATTGCCTTGATGAAATAGAAGTTAAAAATTATTGACTGGACAACAGCCCAAAAAACAACCAACACGGAAGACTTGCATATACATGGATAGAGTATAGGACAATTAATTTGTCTCTATGGAAAATCCTATCGTTATATGACTGGAAGTCTTAGCATCCTATAATTACTTTTGAAGCAAAACCAAGGCCTAGTATTTGAGAGACCTAATAAATAATCAAATAAAATATAAAACCAAAACCCATTTCATGAAGCAACAGCATTAACGATCCTAAACTTGAAATGCAAAGCAATCTATCTTCAATTAATTGAACCCAACTAGAGTAAAATGTTCAATTAATTTACCAATCCATTTACAGTTAATGGAACCCAGATAGAGTCCTTCAATTAATTTACCATTCATCTCTCATAATGCAGAAATTCACTCCACAGAGAGAGAGAGAGAGAATCAGAGGATACAGAGCCAGTAAACTAATAGAAGTAGTTCATTTTCCAGCTATCTTCATACAGGGACCAAAAACAAAAGCGCCACTCTTGAATTTGTTTCTCAAGATTGGAACCGTGAGAACTAAACCGGTAGTTTCAGCTATCCACAACAACCGAATGCGTCAAAAGAAATATGAAGGAGAGAGGTCCATATATGGCACCCTCACTACATAATTTCGCATCGACATTCAGGGTTATTATCAAATCGTGAAACTATGGTCAAATTTTACTTTGTCTCTTGGAAGCCAAAGCGGCCCACTTTACCTTATTGACCAAAGTTTGGTGTTCCATGTTTCCCCTACTGTCATATCCATCCAAACTCGTCTCTGAACCTTTTGGGCTTTGTTTGATCTGCTTAACATTAAAGTGGTAAAACAAAACCCAATATTGCGTCTCTGTAGCATGCACGCTGATTAAAATCAATGTGAGCAAAAAAGAAAACCAAAAATTTGATTTCTCCAACATAGAACCAGCAACCCATATAGAACATACACCATCAATATGTTTGCATCACAGATTCACGATTAATGCGGCAGCCAGAAACCGAATGCGTCAACCCAGAAATTTAACTTACAAACCAAAGTTAAGCATCCAGAAAACTGCCCAAACCATAAACAAAACAAAAACCTGAACCAAGCAAACAACAGAAAACCCAAAATCTAATTAAACCCTTTACCAGTAATCGAAAAAATTGAAGTTGAACACAAACCCAAAATTGCACCCGAAACATGAAACCACAGAGAGAGAGGTGAGAGGAAGAGAGAGCGTAGATGGAGAGTGAGGGAGAGAGTGAGAGCATACCCAAACTTGCAGAAGATGACAAAGAGCAGAGAGGCCTCAGAAAAACACTCGTTCGGTGACCATTTTGCTCAAAGAATCACAGAAAAGCGTTTGGGGTTTTTTTTTTTTTCATTTTGGTCCTATAGTTTGTCGATTTATCATTTTTGTCCCTTTATAGGGCATACTAGTGCTTTGCTCTCTGAACTTGCACTTAACTTTTAATTTACCTCCTATCCTTTTTTTCAGAAAATTAAGGATATGTACTTCTTCTTTTTTTGCCAATTTCCCCCATGCCGTCTCAATCTACAACATTTCTTCCAATCTGCAGTTAAATATGAGGGCAAAATAGTCATTTTCATGTTAAAAATAAATATAAAATGAATAATAAAATAAATTAATGAAAATTGAAATAATACTCCTCTCTCTCTCTCTCTGGTTTTCTTGCTCTAGGACTTTGAAACTTCAATTTCTATTTAATGGGTTTGGGGTTTGGAGGACTAGTTCATGTTGTAGTGGAAATTTAGCTGGAAAACTTTCACCTTGGGTTAGAAAGCTCATTGAGCTAAGAGTTTTATAGCTGCCTTACAATGAACTAAGTTGATTTTGGGGTGGTCTGGGGTGGATCTCGCGTGGGTATTGGGCTAGGGTACGGGTCTCAGTTGGGGAGAAAGAACATGAAGAGAGAGAGAGAGAGAGATCTTAGGGTGATGGAGATGGAAGGGGAAGAAGGGGAAGGGGAGGGGAAGGGGAAAAGGAGGAAGGGGAAGGACGGCTAGGTTCTTCAAGTTGGGGGAGGGGGGGTTTGGCTCTAGGTTTACTATTTTTCTTCAATTTTTTCCAAAATAATAATTTAATCGTAAAATGGATGAAATGTTGAGGATTTAGACTGTAGGGGGGAAATTGGTGAAAAAAACAGTTCATATTCTTAATTTTCTATATAAAAAAAAAAAAAAATAGGGGCAAATCGAAAGTTAGATACAAGTTTAGGGGGAAAATCACCAGTACACCCTAATTTCAATTTTGTAAATTTTATCCTGTAATTTCCCATTCGGAGGAATTGAAGGACGCATTTCATTTTCTATCAAATCTCTCCCAATTCCGTTACGTACGTGTCACTCAGGTGGAGGGGTATGTTCGTCCATTCTAGCCAAATTACTCTGAAATTCCTCCTAATTCCCCAAATTTCAATCCAAAGATACAACTTTTTTAGAAACCCTAAGTCCAAAAATCATGTTGAAAGTGAATGGGAAAAGCTCCAGCTTGTGTTTTACCATTGGATAGTTTGATTGGACCAAAATACCCCTAAATGCTGGGGGCATGTGGTCAAAACTCAACGGAATTTGAGAAATTTTACACAAATTCAATTTTTTCCTTAAATTCCTTCGAATGGAAAACTACAAGGATAAAATTCACAAAATTAAAACTACGGGGAACCAAAGTGATAAAATCAGTAAATTACAGAGACCAAAGAGTAACCTTTTGCCTTTTTTATTTATTTATGTTTTTTTTTTGTTTTCTAAAAGAGTGTGAGTAATGAAAGAAAAAAGAACTTTAGGAGTTGAGTATTATAATTTTGGTTTAGTTGTTGTCTTGCCCTTGTTCTTTCATTTGAATCTAACCCTCCTTTTGCGATCCCAACTAAACTTTGCCAATTGTGCTTTTACTCAATGTGTGTGTTTGGGGAAGAAAAATTCTCAACTAACCACTTGTACGTCATTCTAATTAGCTCTTATTGTGTCATCATTTTTCCACTTAAAAATACAACATGGTTTTTTTTCTCTCTAAAATGTAATGTTATAATGGGCCTATATGTCAATAACTATTAACATACTCACATGACATGAACATTTTAGTAATTTGAGCAATTAAAAAAATTATATCACAAAAAGTTAAAAAGGAACTAAAATGTGCCCATCTATGCCTCATGTGCCCATGGACACCTAAATTTTTGGGGCCCTATTTAACGTTTATACAATTTTATACAAATAAAAAAAATACTGCTAGTTTAATAAATTAGGCGTCCATGAGTGACTTTCAAACATTGATGCAGTTGATGCTCACACATGTTTCCTAGGCTAATAAAGATTGCCCCAAATACGGATGTACTAAGTTACATAATTACATGGTTTATGATATACTAAGTTACAGAGTAATATGTGTGTCTTGAAATTATTCTTATTTGGAGTTGTAGCTAGTTTAAAGTTATATATTTTCCTTTTGATAGTGAAGGTGTGCTTCGCTATGTATTTGATTCCAAATAATTTAGTGTTGGTGGAATTAGGTATGCAACGTTAATACACAACTAAATGAAACTAGAGAAGTTTTTGCAGCTTTATATTAAGCTTTCCAGTTTACTTACAGATACAATCTTCATTAAGTATTAGTTTCATACATATTGCAATACCTACAACCTATGCAGTGGGGTAAGAGGCTTCCATAGCAATGCCACATAGGCCTTCCTTAGCATCAACATCTCTTTGCATTCTTATGTATCCTTCTTCACCCCATTCCGTGCCCCATGAGTTTTTCACCAACCAATACTTGGTCCCATCATCACTGACTCCATAACCAACAGCCGTAACACCATGGTCTAGGCTCGTTCCACAAGTTCCTGTAAAGACACCACTTGAATAGAATTGGAAGTCAGAACCACTAGCGTCAATGGCAACAGAAACAGGTTGATGAGCGACCGCGTTAAGAAGGGCCTTTTCATCGTTTGCAGGAACATCTTCGTGGCCAGTTATCTTGGCTGCAATGTTAGCTTCCTTCTTGGTGTTGCATGTACCATCAACACCGTTGTAGGGGTAGTTAGCTTCCGTGCTAAGCCCATGATTTTGTTGGATGAACTGAAAGGCATCATCCATTAAACCACCCTCACAACCTTGGTCTACACCTTTGGTGTCGCAATCAACAAGCTCTTGCTCAGACAAAGAGACCAGTTTACCAGTTGTAAGTTGAGTAATTCCTTCTGTAGCTGCCACTGCTGAAAATGCCCAACAACATCCTGGATTTTGATTGCACAAAAAAGCAGTTAGAATAACAGAAAAAAATAATAAATTCCAGAAGGAGAACATGTAGTGTTTCTCTAATTTACCACATTGGCCTTGGTCCTTGATGGGTGTTACAGCTCCTTTCTTTCTCCAATCCATCGTAGCTGGCACCGATGCCGTGACATTTTCATACTTGAAAGAAGTCGTTTTTGTGGAACATTCATGCCCCTTGAATCTGTTTCTCGAGGCTATGAATTCTTCATTTGTAAGGTCTGTAAATTGATTGACTCTTAATTTGTAAGGTTTGCTTGCATCGGCGTTGGAAGATTCTATATACGCAACATTTTCCTTAAATATCTTGAAACGCTTTTCCTTCTCTTCATTGTCGGTATATACACGCCCATAACGAACCATCCACTGTTCGTGTCTCCCATACATGGATGCATCTTGGAGACTACGAGAAGTGGCTTTAGAAGACCATGCACCCAGCATGATGATTAACGCCAAACAAGTACATAATCTGCACAGCTGCAGGTTAATGGACTCCATGGTAGCAAGTGGAAGCAAGTAGAATTTGATAAAGAAAAGGAATTAAAGTGTAGGTATATGGAAATGGGAGAGTCCTCCGCAGTTTATGTAGAGTGTTTCCTTGCCATCTCCGTGCCCCAAAAAATGCTCTGCCATTAATCTTCGTGACCCCAAAAATGTTCTGGTATGGATGTATAGCTTATAATATAAATATGACCATTGGTATAATTCCTTGATGTGTGACGATAAGGTATTGGTCATAATGGGCCCTACTGTTTACCGTCGTCCTTTTGTGCATAGTGTTCACAAATTTACCAGTCGGATCCTAAACTAAAAAGGATCATTTGCGGACCAATACACGTACCAGAACATGCTTGTTATTTTTCGTAATTTTGATAATTAAATGCTGAATTTATGATTTAATGTTTTTTTTAAGTCCGATATTAGTTGGGTGGTGCATGATTGTAGAATACTTCTGTCACAGTTACAAGGCCGTTCTCTTGCTTTTGTAGGTCAGGATTTAGCGGTCTATAGATTAGCTCGTTTTGCTTTGTCTTTAATTGAAGTATCTTTATAGTATGAGAACTCTCCTAATATCATACAAGATGTTTTCGTTGAAAAGAGCTTATAATTTATATTTGCTTCAATAAAGTCGTTTTCTTATATTTTCTTATGTTCAAAGTGGTTTTCAATTGCTCTATAGTCTATATATGAAAGTATTAGACACAATAATCACATGTTTATCTTGCAGAAAGCTGTTTGATTAAATGTAAAATGTCTATCTAGCATTGCAGATAACCTGTTTGATTAAATGTCACTGTAGACTATAGAGTTAATTGACGGGTATGAAAACCACTATTGTTTTCTAAAAGAGTGTGAGTAATGAAAGAAAAAAGAACTTTTGGAGTTGAGTATTATAATTTTGGTTTAGTTGTTGTCTAGCCCTTGTTCTTTCACTCGAATCTAACCCTCCTCTTGCGATCTCAACTAAACTTTGCTAATTGTGCTTTCAATCAATGTGTGTGTTTGGATAAGGGAGTTTAAGGGCTCGTTTGAGAGTGTTTCTTCTCGAAGCGGTTATGTTAGTAGCGCTTATGCCAGTAGCGTTTATGACATGAGTGTTTCTACAAAGAAGCAGTTTGTTGTTTGGATGTCACATTTAAAAGTGTTTTTACACTACATAAATGCATTTTTTATATTTTGTTGGGTGTTTGGCTGACACAGTAAAAGCACTTTTAAAAGTACTTTAAAAAAATTAAAAGAATCCCAAAATATTATAATAAACAAATAAAAATTCACAGGATCTCACCCAAGAAAGAAAGTGTGGGAACCTGTAAATATATATATATATATATAATTATTCATACTACATATTAATTATTTATTAATATGAATTTGTTTTATTTACATATTTATTTGTGAAGACTTATATGTTCTTATATTTTACGCCTAGTATGAGATTATCCCTTTAGTTGAAAGATGACAGCATTCTTGTTTTCCATGTGTAGAGACTTAGAATTGGTTTTAATCAAATTATCATTGCCATGTCACCTTGCATGCTAGTGACAAGTGGTGTTGTGATATCATTGGGCAAAGGTGGATGGCTCACATTATTCCCTTACTTTTCTATCTTATCTTTTGGTGGTGTTGTTGTGATATCATTGGCCGCAGGGGGATGAGTCACACAAGGATTAAAATATCGGGCCTCCAATTTACGGATATTTCAGGGATATATCATTATCATTTTAGGTATTTGGGAAAAAATCACCAAAAATGACAGATATAGACATTGAAACACAATTTTGGTGTAAAACTTTCATAGATGTTATGTACATTATTAATAAATGTATTGAACAAATAAAACTCAAAATTTACTAATAATAAGATATACATATGATGAAATATAAGTGGTATATAATGCGCGTTAATGAAAAGTTGGAAAATAAACTGTTGATTAGAATGAAAAAAACCATGTATAAATCCATAGTTTGTTTAAACATTAGATTACAATTTAGATAACAGTCCATCTACATAAGTGAAGAGCTCCTATGAGGTTCAAACAATGAGGAACAACCATCCAGATTCATACAATAGTCATACCAAGTCATATAACCCAAGCAGTTTGTAAGCCATGTTTGAACATGATACACATAGGTCTCTCTTGAGTTCCCTACTGTCCTCCCATACATGGGATAGTTAGGATTAACCCAACTAGTAGGTCCATAATCTGTTTCATCATCTTAAACTCCATAACTAGTTCCACTATAATCAGACATGACATAACCATAGCCATCATAAGATTCATTTGAGTTAGTACTAGGTCTAGTTTCTATGCTCATAGATCCAAAATTGATCGCCATGTCCTCTTCAGATGAATTGGAGGTATGTGGGTAGTGGACTGTGCAAAGATTCTTCATATTAATAAATTATAGGATTATGGGCAAGGATTAGCTATTTTTGGGTTTCAATTTGCTTCAATTGCTTTCAAAACTTTTGAATTTTTTTTGGGTTCTGTTATGGGTATCGGGAAATATCGGGGATATTGACAAAATATCGGGAATATCGCATTTATCGGGGGATATATCATCGATACAGGGGAAGATACGGCCTTACCCCCCAGTATCAGAGTCGATAGTTGAAAATACCGATATATCGGTGTACTGGCTGATATTTCAATCCTTGTAGTCACATTATTCCCTTATTTTTCTATCTTATCTTTTGGTAGTTTAAAATATTGTATATATAAATATTATTTGGTTGCATCCGTAGCCTCTCCTATAAGTATCATGCTTACTTAATTCAATCATTCATTCTAATCATTTAAGATAGATTCCTACCATGAAGTAGTGTTAGAGAGAGAGAGAGAGAGAGAGAGCTTCACACAATATATATTATTTGGAGTTTTTATGAAGTATGTATAATTGGAACATGAGAACTTCAGTGACGGGATATCCGAAGGATAAATGTGCCAGACGGGAACATAGGGTAGTGAAGCCGATAGGGGTCACGTACTGGGTACAATTTGTGAAGGATAACCAAGACATGAAGTAATGATGTGATATGATTTGGATTGTGTATCTTTTTATTATATTTTTCTGGAATGTGTAAAATGACATTGTTTGACTAACACATTACATAATCTACTCACTGAGCAGTGGTTTGCTTATCCCTCACCTATTTTGTTTTTTAGATCGATTAGTGGGTAAGACAAAGCCGAAACCAGAGAAGTTGGATTACTTTAGAGTGATAAATAACAGTTTATCACTCTAAAGTAATCCAACTTATAATATATATATATATATATAATGGTAATGTATTTTAAACAATTTTTCAGTCTTTTTATTTATTTCTTTCAATTCACTCACCCTGATTTTGGAATATTCTTTATTTTCCAATCGGGACGTGACAAAAAGGATAGTGTTTCGGTTTTAATAGGAGAGAAAAAAAAAGAGAAAAAGAGAAAGAAAGGGTATTTTGGCATTTAAAAAAATTAGATATGGGTATTTTCGGCATTTTAAAAGTTTCATTAAAGAGAGCCAAGTGTTTCCCTTGTTTTTGTCCTGCAGCGCTTTTAAGAAGAAGCACATTTCAAGTGCTTCTTCCAAAGCCACTCCAAATGCTTTTGGATCTCACCTAAAGCTCTTTTGCAATTTTTGCCAAACACCATTTTTAAAAGACAGAAGCGCTTTCACCTATTTAAAAGTGTTTTTCACTGTTCCAAAAGCACTCCCAAACGAGCCTTAAATGACCTAAATAGAAAATTAGAGCACCATTACAACTACGTATATTATACAAAAACCTTTAGAGAGTCTATTTGGAGAAGAAAAATTCTCAACTAACCACTTGTCATTCTAATTAGCTTTTACTGTGTCATCATTTTCCCACTTAAAAACACAACATGGTTTTTTTTTTTTCTCTCTAAAATGTAATGTTATAATAGACTTATATGTCAATAAAACTATTAACATACTCACGTGGCATGAACATTTTAGTAATTTGAGCAATTAAAAAAATTATATCACAAAAAGTTAAAAAGGAACTAAAATGCGCCCATCCCTGCCTCACGTGCCCATGGACACCTAAATTTTTGGGCACCTATTTACCGTTTATACAATTTTATACAAATTAAAAATAATTGCCATTTAATAAATTAGGCGTCCATGAGTGACTTTCAAATATTGATGCAGTGAGGCTCACACATGTTTCCTAAGCTAATAAAGATTGCCCCAAATATGGATGTACTAAGTCACATAATTACATGGTTTGTGATATACTAATTACAGTGTGTGTCTTGAAATTATTCTTATTTGGAGTTGTAGCTAGTTTAAAGTTATATATTTTCCTTTTGGTAGTGAAGGTGTGCTTCGCTATGTATTTGATTCCAAATAATTTAGTGTTGGTGGAATTAGGTATGCAACGTTAATACACAACTAAATGAAACTAGAGAAGTTTTTGCAGCTTTATATTAAGCTTTCCAGTTTACTTACAGATACAATCTTCATTAAGTATTAGTTTCATACATATTGCAATACCTACAACCTATGCAGTGGGGTAAGAGGCTTCCATAGCAATGCCACATAGGCCTTCCTTAGCATCAACATCTCTTTGCATTCTTATGTATCCTTCTTCACCCCATTCCGTGCCCCATGAGTTTTTCACCAACCAATACTTGGTCCCATCATCACTGACTCCATAACCAACAGCCGTAACACCATGGTCTAGGCTCGTTCCACAAGTTCCTGTAAAGACACCACTTGAATAGAATTGGAAGTCAGAACCACTAGCGTCAATGGCAACAGAAACAGGTTGATGAGCGACCGCGTTAAGAAGGGCCTTTTCATCGTTTGCAGGAACATCTTCGTGGTCAGTTATCTTGGCTGCAATGTTAGCTTCCTTCTTGGTGTTGCATGTACCATCAACACCGTTGTAGGGGTAGTTAGCTTCCGTGCTAAGCCCATGATTTTGTTGGATGAACTGAAAGGCATCATCCATTAAACCACCCTCACAACCTTGGTCTACACCTTTGGTGTCGCAATCAACAAGCTCTTGCTCAGACAAAGAGACCAGTTTACCAGTTGTAAGTTGAGTAATTCCTTCTGTAGCTGCCACTGCTGAAAATGCCCAACAACATCCTGGATTTTGATTGCACAAAAAAGCAGTTAGAATAACAGAAAAAAATAATAAATTCCAGAAGGAGAACATGTAGTGTTTCCCTAATTTACCACATTGGCCTTGGTCCTTGATGGGTGTTACAGCTCCTTTCTTTCTCCAGTCCATCGTAGCTGGCACCGATGCCGTGACATTTTCATACTTGAAAGAAGTCGTTTTTGTGGAACATTCATGCCCCTTGAATCTGTTTCTCGAGGCTATGAATTCTTCATTTGTAAGGTCTGTAAATTGATTGACTCTTAATTTGTAAGGTTTGCTTGAATCGGCATTGGAAGATTCTATATACGCAACATTTTCCTTAAATATCTTGAAACGCTTTTCCTTCTCTTCATTGTCGGTATATACGCGCCCATAACGAACCATCCACTGTTCGTGTCTCCCATACATGGATGCATCTTGGAGACTACGAGAAGTGGCTTTAGAAGACCATGCACCCAGCATGATGATTAACGCCAAACAAGTACATAATTTGCACAGCTGCAGGTTAATGGACTCCATGGTAGCAAGTGGAAGCAAGTAGAATTTGATAAAGAAAAGGAATTAAAGAGAAGGTATATGGAAATGGGAGAGTCCTCCGCAGTTTATGTAGAGTGTTCCCTTGCCATCTCCGTGCCCCAAAAAATGCTCTGCCATTAATCTTCGTGACCCCAAAAATGTTCTGATATGGACGTATAGCTTATAATATAAATATGACCATTGGTATAATTCTTTGATGTGTGACGATAAGGTATTGGTCATAATGGGCCCTACTATTTACCGTCGTCCTTTTGTGCATAGTTTTCACAATGAACCCCTACTATTTACCAGTTGGATCCTACACTAAGGAGGACCATTTGCGGACCAACACACGAACCAGAACATGCTTGTTATTTTTCGTAATTATGATAATTAAATGCCGAATTTATGATTTAATTATTTTTTTTTAAAGTCCGATATTAGTTGGGTGGTGCATGATTGTAGAATACTTCTGTCACAGTTACAAGGCTGTTCTCTTGCTTTTGTAGGTCAGGATTTAGCGGTCTATAGATTAGCTCGTTTTGCTTTGTTTTTAATTGAAGTATCTTTATAGTATGAGAACTCTCTTAATATCATACAGGATGTTTTCGTTGAAAAGAGCTTATAATTTATATTTGCTTCAATAAAGTCGTTTCCTTATATTTTTTTAATGTTCAAAGTGGTTTTCAATTGCTCTATAGTATATATGTGAAAGTATTAGACACAATAATCACATGTTTATCTTGCAGAAAGCTGTTTGATTAAATGTAAAATGTTGATCTAGTATTGCAGATAAACTGTTTGATTAAATGTCACTGTAGATTCCATTTTCATTTCCATCAAGTGTTCACGAAAATACAGCTTTATCTCAATTCTCAATCATATGAAGTCAGTCTAGATGAATGACTTTAATGATCTAACGACTAACACTGAAAATAGACACTTCTAATCCGGTGACGCTTACCCAGCAAATCCTTGTCTCGTGCACTCAGGACTTCGGATTTGGTTTCCTTCAACTTCAACTTCAAGTCTGTGGCTGTGGGAAACTTGTTCTTAATACGAATCTTCAATGCATCTGCAGGCAAAGGATCAGAAGATGCTACTGCTTCAGAATCAGTACCAGAGAAGTAGCAATTCGGCTTTCTTGATTTATTTAACTCTGGAGCTTCTTCCACTTCTTTCTGTCTATTATTCTCTCCATCTCTGCACCATGCACCAGTTATCTTGAGAACCATATTTGATTTCCTTTTGGTTCCTCCAAGCAGTTCCCAAGATTGCTCTTTTGCTCCTCCCAAGTAATTGTCATTCTCCTTCTTGGATTCTTTCAGCTTTCTCTGTTTCTCCAACTTCAGATTCAGAGCCTCTTCTTCCCCTTCTTTCTGCACATTTGCTTCATTCTTCATCAACCCATCTTGGTTACTTGGCACAGAAACAAACACTGCATCCTTGGATTTCTGCCACTTCTGAAACTTGAGCAAAGATTGATCCCCAATTCTCAGCTCCTCAAGCTCTACCCTTGCAAATGGGTTTTCAAGAAACATTATCTCACTCCCCTTCTGATCATCAATTGGGGTAGCTTCTTTCAATTCCATGGTCGCTTTTAGAACAATCTTTCTGGGCTATCTTCTAATTTCGTCTTCTTCTTTTAGCTTTCTTCTAAACTGAAATGTAACGCCATGCACCCCGTGCTAACAGAATTGAGATTCTTTATAACTGCTTTCTGTGCTATATGGATCAGATAAAGGAGTTTTGGAGGGAAAAAACCAACCGATCGAAACAGGTTCTGGGCTTTTATGGACCAAGCACACTTCACTAGTGGGCTTTTATAATTTTACTCTACTGCTCAAAATTTAACTTAATAAATGTAATCGCTCTGCTAGATTTTCTATTGACCTCATTTGGAATCTCGTTACACAAATGTACTTGGGCGTTATCGAACTCAACCCAACCAAGCGCCAGTGGTTGTGTTGTGTGTGTGTGTGTGGATCAAGCGAAAGATTTCTCAGAGTTGGTAAAACGATTTTTAGAAAACTTATTTGGGTAGCATAAGATCTGAAAGTTTTAATTTCGCATGCCATGTTCTTCACAACATTTCTGTTGCTTGTGTTTGTCGAATGTCATCTATTTGGTCCCTCTCAATTATGTTAGTGGGATGGGGTTTGTTCCGCACATTTCTTTGTATTTTTACTGTTAGTGTTTTTGGTTGTGGCCTTCTTTTCCGTACAAGTCTTGGCAATTCCAAAGTCGGGAGCGGTTATTAGCGGTTTTATTGGGTGTTTTCAACTTCAACGGATAAGTTTGGAGTAGTTATTTGTGTTCTTTTAGTTTCTTTATTTATTAGTTATATTACTTTTTATTTTTTTTTAGTTTGTTATTTAACTTTTTGCTTGTTTTTTCTGATTTTGTGTTTCGTTGTAGGCAAGCTTTTGGTGTCGCCAAGGTTTTGTTGGTGTGCATATCGAAGGCGTGTTCAGCCTTCCTATTCTTTCTTCTCTTTTCTTTTTATTTCTCCTTGAGTTGTTCAAGCGCGAGTTTTTTTTAAGATCATGCATTTGTTCATATCTCTCATGTTTGGGTATTGGATAGTATTGGCTCGTTCAGTGCTATCAATTGTACACTTTTATGGTGCTTATTTTTTTTTTTTTTATACAAATTTAGTTATACACCAAATCTTAGACATAATCTTATAAAGAAACCATATACCATTTAAAAACTATAAACACACCAAACCCCCCCCCCCCCCCAAATCGACAGCTATCAATTTTTTCAATTTCATAGCTAGTTTTTGTGTGTGTGTGTAAAATACCTATATTGCCCTTGTACTATGAATTTGAAAGAGAAAAATCAAATCTGCCAACTGTTCATTTTGATATTAATATTAAATTTCCAAAAAACCAAATCAGATTCATTTTCTCCTTTCTCGCTGGTGCTTTCTCAGTGTTGGAGCAAGAGGAGCTTCCATTGAATTTCAGTCTCAGGTCCAACTATATTCTTCATCTCTTATCTATAATTTTCAATATTTCGCCTTCGATTTCTTGTTCTAAAATTGTGCTTCTATTCTTTTCTTTTTTTATTGTTCGGGACCTCGAATGAACCTCGATAAGATCTCCTAGCTCTACTCCTCATGTTCGAGCTCTACTTATCTTTCGCCACATCGTCATCATTGTCATCGTCATCTTCATTGTCGTCGTTGTCATCATCATTGTAGTTGTTGTCATCGTCGTCATCGTCGTCGTCGTCGTCGTCGTCGTCGTCGTTTGGTTTGGACTTGAGATTTTTGATATTTTGCTTCAATTATGTGTTTCTGTTAGGATTTTAGTTGATTTTCGGAATGTATTTTAAGCTTTGATGATCGATTTATCTTTTGTTACTATTTCAGTTATGGATCTCATTTTTGTTTAACAATATACTTCTATGACAGAGTATTAATAAGATAGTTCTATGATAGAGTATTAACAATGTACTTCTATGACATAGTATTAACAAGATAGTTCTATAACATAATAGTATTAACAATGTACTTCTATGAAGAGCCCCTGCTTTGTTTTTGCAAATTTATTTTTTAATAATTTGTTTGGGTTTTATTATATAAAAAATCTAGGCTTAGCTTGTTTTGAGTTGGTCTGGTATGTTCTTTCTTCATCCTTTCTTTAGTAGACATAGATTAGAAATAGAAACATGACATACATTAATAAACGTGACAGTAAACTAGCAGTGTTATTACCCTATAAGGGTAGACATGCATTAGAAATATGATGTCATAGAAAACTAGCAGTGTTATTACCATAGACTGGAATATTACAAGAGTAGACATGCATTAGAAATATGATGTCATAGAAAACTAGCAGTGTCATTACCCTAGACTGGAACATTACAGGGGTAGACATGCATTAGAAATAGGATGTCAAAGAAAACTAGTAGTGTTATTACCTTAGACTAGAACATTACAGAGGTAGACATAAATTAGAAATAAGATGTCATACGAAACTAGCAGTGTTATTACTCTAGACTGGAACATTACACGGGTAGACATTCATTAGAAATAGAATGTCATAGGAAACTAGCAGTGTTATTACCCTAGACTAGAATATTACAACCATTAATCAACATGACAGTAAACTAGCAGTGTTTTTATCCTAGACTGGAATATTACATCCATTAATCAACATGACAGTAAATGTGTGGAACATTACAGCAATTAATCAACATGGCGCATTAATGAAGCTACGATTTTTAAGATGTTTTTTTTTGTAATGAATTGTTTGGGCTTTTTTTTTTTTATATAAAATTGGGTTGGGTTTGTTTTGGGTGCTTTTTAAGTTTTTTTGTGTTGGGCTTCTTTTAAGTTCATCAATGACAGTCACATAATTTATAGGAACTTCAACACCAATTTCTTATGTAGTAAATGGGTTTTGGGGGTGTTTCTAAAGTGCATTCTATGTGAAGTTTTTATATAACTCCAGCCCCTATTTTGGGTATATTAGTGAAGCTCCCTATTTTTTTTAATATAATAAATAAAGCATTTCTCCCAACAACAACAAAACTTTGGTTAATGTGGCGAGCAAAAATGCTCCCGTTTCAATATGACAATTGTTTGATCAAAATTCTCACTGAAGAATATTCGCAAGAGATTCCTCACCCTTCGAGCTTCATTCTCTCTCTTCTTCCTTGATTTATACGAAAAAGGTTGGAATAACCACACTCGGAGGTGTTGGCCAAATGCTCTCCTATGCCTAAGTCAGTTAGATGATCTTAAGGAAGATATGAAAATAACAGATAAGGTCATAGTTTTCTCTCATATGGAGAGTCGGGCGGCCTTAGCTATGTCTGGTGGAGCGTGGCCATGTGAGAGGAGAGAGAGAGAGAGAGAGAGAGAGAGAGAGAGAGAGAGAGAGAGAGAGAGAGAGAGAGAGAGAGAGTGTGTGTGTGTGTGTGCGTGTGTGTGTGTGTGTGTGTGTGTGTGTGTGTGTGTGTGTGTGTGTGTGTGTGTGTGTGTGTGATTTCTCTAGGTTTTCAGAAATATGTTGTGTGGCCATCTGTTTAGGCTCCTTGTAGGCTAGGGTTTGAAGAATAATCCTTATTTAATTAGGATTATTCTTACCCAAAAAAGATGATAGGCATTATGACAGGACCCGACCCAAATTCCACTTTGGAATCTGTGTTGAACCCTGTGCGTGTTCAACACCTAGCATGTGTCGTGCACACTTGACCAAATTGCCATTTTAACTAAAACTCAAAAAATCTGTTAAGGTTTGACTTCTGCTGAAAAATCAACAGAGTCTCCCTTGTAAATTGCTCGTTCCCAATAATTACATATGTAGAATATCTTACATAAAGGAAATGGATGAGTGGTGGATCATGAATGCCTGGTGGTGGTGCTCCGGTACTCGATTACTGCCTAGTAGCGCAAAACATTAAAAGCGTGAGTTGACAAAAAGAAGTTTTGCAAAATATAATATCAACAAACTAACCCCACTGTTAAAACCATTTGAAAATTCATTTAATCCATGTTCTATATTCGTAAAAATCAAGCATGCATATTTATATTCATATAACTGGTCATACATCCAATCAATTCATCAAAACCATTTGAAAGCATTGAAAAATAATAATTCCTTTCCACCTAGGTGTACCCTTCATAAATCCGTCAATTCCATGATTTTTCTATTTATTTCCCACATTATACCGTCAATTTCAAGTGTTACATAAGCAACACTTCCTCTTAGAACTCGAAAACACAAATTTAACCCGAGCCGCATTCCTCGCATAACTCAGGAGACACTTGGTCAACCTGAGCCGCATTCCTCGCTCCTCATGGTCCAGGTATCCCTAAGACTCGTGGGGCAAATGTCAAACGCATGCTGACTCAACCGTAGGCAACTAGGATGTCCGTGGACATCATTATATCCGAAGGCAACATTTTGGGTACCTATGGTGGTTTAAAAACCTATCCTATAAGATTATAATATTGTTTTTCACTCAATCCTTAAAACCTGTTACCATTTCCTTTTCTACTTTCCAAGTCATTCACATTTAATCATACCAAAATTTTATAAAAGCATTTGAATTCAAACTGTATGCTTGGAAAACAAAAACCATAAATAATTCATTCATGATCAATTAATAAAACTTTTACTGCATAAAATTCATTTATAAAACAAATGTCCACTCACTGTGCCTCCGAGCTGGCCTGACCCTTCGAGGCTCCTTCCTGTGTGTTTGGTGGAGCCCAAGTACCTATTTAAGCGATTAAAATATTTAATTAATAAAATAACTCAACCACAAATATTTAATCAAAACCCTGACTCCCGGCCTTAAAGTGCATGTGCATAACTAAAGAAAGTTCCTACGCCCATTTGGAACAGTTCTGACAGTTCGAATGGTCTGAAAAGACTAGAGATTAAATATACGATTAAATTCTTATATTGGTCAACCCAAACCCCTTGGGGTCCAAGACCTCCGATTAATAATCCGAAAGTTCTTATAGGTTCAACAAAGTTTATTAAACATGTCTTGCAAGTTTAGTCCAAATCGAGCAGTTGGATCGCTCATGATCGCACGATTGGATGGTCATAGCTTTACATAATCTTTGAATCATTTAATTGGAGTATATGGGACTTTGATTCTCGATTTGCAAGTTCCTACACGATCCTAGAGGTTCCTAAATCAACATATTTGGAAATATAGTCGATCCAACAGTCCGAACATATCGAACATAGATATCGTCTAATATGTAAAAATCCGAGCATACCTTCGTGCTCAGGACGACATGGGGAACATTTTAGGATCAAATAGGTCACCCAACCCTAGCCCACGTACCACCACACGCGATGGTAGTGCGTGGGTGGCTTGAGAAAATTTCAGTGACTGGAAAATTCTCAAAACACCCAACAATACATATACCTACATGATTAGGACAACTAGTGGAGCAACTTTTGCACTTGGGCCACGGCCAAAAAGTGGCCGGAGCTATCGAAAATTCGAGCCGAAAACTGGCCAAAACTTAGATCTTGAACCGAGCTTCAAAACTTCAAAATTAATCCTAACCAAGCTAACCATCAGCTAAGTCATGTTGAAAGGATGAGAAAACATACCTGGATAGACAAATCTGGTGGTTGTAATCATCAGAAACGACGACTGAAATTTTCGAAGGAAATCTGGCGGTTTTGGAGCTACTGCCGGCACCGTGGTTGCGGGTTTCACCGAAGAAGAGGTAGGTCAGAGAGACGAAGTCTAGCCGGTTCTAACAGAAGTGGTCTCGTAGCCAACGGTGGCTAGACGGAGGAGTTGCAGGTCAAAGAATGGCCGGTTGTTGCATTCGTGAGAGAGAGAGAGAGAGAGAGAGAGAGAGAGAGAGAGAGAGAGAGAGAAGAGAAACTGTTTGCTTTCAAAATCTGACTTCGAGATATTTACGATTGTGCCACTGCACTTCCGTTGATTGTAACTTCTTTGGTAAAACTCTTATTTGAGTCCACTACGTGTCAATGAACTTGTATCAATGTGCTCTATGCAGCGGTGTTACTAAAATCCCCAAATTCTTTTCCGAAGAAAAATTCAATTTTAAACCTATTAAAATATTCTTGGAGTAAAATTATCTTTTACTCAAATAATTTAATAATTGGATATTAATTTAGGAACGGGATATCACACATTAATCAAAGATATTTGTGGGAAATCGGATCCTTGATTTAAAGAGATATTCTTATCTTAAATTAACGATAATTCTCTAATTTAATAGTATTAATTAGGGTAATTAATTGACATAAGGAATATTCCTTTTTCCACTTGTCATCTTCTTATTGGCTACCGAAATATATGTTTCCACAAATGGCCCTCATCTTTTGCATGGCGTGTATGTGGCAAGGAGGAGATGTGAAATACTCATCGGGCTTTCTAACTGCTTTTAGGCTTCCTTTGTAGGTTGAGCTCCTTTTGTGAGCTAGGCTTCAAATTGGAGTAGGGTTTTGACTTCTTCTTGGAGTTGGGATACCCAACCATTATAAATACAAGGCTTCTCTTCACTCTTCTTCAAATTGCAAACTTGTCTTCCTCTACTTTCTAGCTTGTGAGAGAGATCTTGGAGGAGTGTACTACTTGTTGAGGATAAGAGTTGTCGTGAATACCAAGGTAGGTCACACTTGTGTTTTTTTTTCTTCACGACGAGGGCTGGTTGTTGTCATGACCGATCAAAGAGGCCGCATTACAAGCGACAGTGGCACTGCTGTCATGGTTCTCTTTTTTTATTCTTCTCGACGCGGACCAACTAGCCTGTGTGTGTATCTGCCGACTGCGAGATAATCTGGTCATGGTTAAGCCAAAGTTGCGAGGTGGCTGTTGCCAGCTGTTGTTAGTAGCAGCCACGGTTGTTTTATTTTTTTATGTTTTTCCTAGAGCTAGTTGCACCGTGACCTATTAGATAGGGTGAAGCTCGGCTTAGGCCGAGGAGATGAGTTGGCGACTAGGGTCGCGTGGCCCTCTCCTTTTGGTTATTTTTGTCTTTGCGCTGCAAGTGAAGGTTTTCCTACTTGCGACTTATGTTTTGACTCGTAATTTGACTTGTGATTTTTTCCTTTTTTGCAGTTGCTCAGCCATCATGTCATCTTGAAGGAAGCCAATCTTCTGGTTTGCAAGTGTCCATGTATTCATGTGGTGGCTCTAAAGTGTATAAAAGATTATTCGTGGTGAACTTTCATCTTCTCACGACTAAGGCTCAGTTCAAGAAGTGACAACCATCTTTACCTCTACCATACCTGATAATGTACATGTCAGGTTGGCAGAGCCTTGAACGAATAGTGTGGCTTACACAAACCCAATGGATCCGGATATGAGGATCATCAAGTTCCGCCCATTTCTCTTTGGGCTTCCTATTCCAGATGTCGCGGTTCTTCAAGAAGGTGTTCCATATCATGGGGTGTGCTCCTAATTAGTGTACTCTGAATATCTACCGGGTGGTCATCTGCTTTGACAGCCTGAATTGCTTCTTTTGGCTGGCTTGACCTTGCGGGAGTTTTTTTACTTCTTCGAGGTGAGACGCTGTTCGACAGCCTGAGCACTAGTGATCATGTGTGGAGCACTAACATGTTGGAGGTCAATGAAAGTGGGAAGGCGAGGCAGACAATGATCCACGAGTTTCCATTACCTACTGCCATGGTATATCACAATCTCTAGATCTGTTTCAATTTCATTTGAAATCTTTAATGGGTGGCTAACTGACTTCTGTCTTCTGTCTGCAGAGGATGACATCCGCAAAAAGCTCGATCTCAACGTGGACATGGCTAAGGTTTGTCAAGCCATGACCATCCCTACCAGGTTTCGTGAATGGCGTTGGTTGTTAAGTGAATATCAAAGAAAAATAGGTGGTATGCCGCCAGCTAAAGACATTGAGGTGGAAGCTGCACTGTCCTGATTCAGATGATCTGCTTGATGAAAGGGACAAGTCCTCGACCGAACTCCCTGGAAAGATGAAAGCTACTCCCAAGCCTTCCAAAAATGATGTTGTAACCTCATGAGCAAGATATGTATCTCTGTTAAGAAAGAAGCTGAGACTCCCCTCTACTCTAATAAAGTATTCTTTGAATGAGGTATCGCCTGCTTATAAGACTCAAATGAGAGCTGCTCCTACGTCGTTTGCCAACTTCAAGCACCTCATAGGTGCGGACATCAAGAAGATTGGTGGCATACAGAACATTCAGGACATTCTACTCAAGTCTTCAACTGAAAAGCCCAAAACCTGTGATCTTCCCTTGCAAGGATGTTTGCCCCAAGTCTTGTTCATCTGTAGAGAAGCAAAGGGCTGCTAACATTCCTCATAGGAGTTTGAGTCGTCTACATCAGTTGAGGGATGAGGATCAAACTGAAAGAGCTGCTCCTCTACCTGGTGAGCTCGCTCCATCTGCCAAGCAACGAGCAGTCAAGCATAGAGCTGATCAGTGTCGTTGACTCCCTTGAAGGCGTTGATGATTGTGGCTAAGAAGTTGATGGAGTCGTCTACTCAAGCGAAGGGTCTTTTAAATGCCCGACATGCTAGTCCAAAAGTTGATAAACTTAGCTCTTCAATGGATGCGTTTGTGTTTAACCTGCTCAAGACAAACTTTCTATCAAGCATGTCAGCTTGCGCCAAGCTAGTTGATCATATACATCAAGACTTTCCTTGGAGAAGCATAAGGAAGCGGTTGTCGCTTTGCTTAAAAAATGAGTAGTTTTGCTATTGACACCATCAAGAACTTGTCTGTTGTTGCCCCTTCTTCTGCTCAACTCAAGGAGTTAGAGAAGAAGAATGTTGATATGACCGACATGCTCTCAGCCGAGTAGGCCTATCATGAGATGTCTGACTTGAAGAAGACGTGTCCGTGCTGAAGAGTTCCTTTGCTAAAAAAAGATAATGAACTTAACTCTTTTATGCTGCCCTGCATGAGCGAAAAGAGGTCTACTTTTGTCTCTAGCATAAGTATGCCGACATGACCCACAGTTATGACAAGCTGTTGGCCAAGTATGACGCCTACCTTGAAGCTGCAAAAAATCCAGGTTTGAGGCCATCATTAATGCATACAAGTTGGACCACTTGGATTGCAGGAGTGGAGCCGCTCCTTATCATTCCATTGAAGATGAAAATGTCGAGTTGTTCTGTCCTGAGATGTTCCATACTCAAGATGTGCAGATTAATGTTGTGGACATAGAGGTAGTCGAAGAGCACATAGCTGATGAGACTACAACTCATGAGTTTGTAAGAGGATGATGCCAAAGAGGGCGCAGCTGATGAAATGGCAGTTAGAGCCATAGAGCAGGTAATCGGGGTTGTTGAGCAGACGGCTGCAGCTGATGAGCAGGTGACCGCAACTAATCAGGCTGAAGTTGAGGAATTGCTAGCTCTGAGTCGCCTACCAGAGTCTCGTAGTAGACGAAAGCTTGTTTTATTTTTTCATGCTTTTTTGCTTTTTGTTGTTGCAATAATTGGTCTTGGTTTTCCATCCTCTTTCTATTGAACTTTAGCCAATTGGTTACTTTTGCTATGAAAAACTTCAGCTATTTCTTTAACTTCAATTTGCATTAAGTCTTGTGAACTACTTAAGTAACCCGCTAGAGTCTTGACTGGGCATCTCCCTTAAGATGCTTGAATGTTTACTAGCATCTCTCTTAGGATGCTTTTAGATGTTGTTCCACATCTCCCTTAAGACGCTTTTGGAATCTGACTTGCATCTCCCTTAGGATTCTTTTTGGCAATTGTCATGTGTCTCCCTTAGGACACTTTTGGATGATGGACTGCGTCTCCCTTAGGACGCTTTTGGTAATTTTCCTGCATTTTCCTTAGGACGCTTCTTGGATGATGGCCTGCATCTCTCTTAGGATGCTTTTGGCAATTGTCTTGCGTCTCCCTTAGGATGCTTTTGGCTCTTCTCTCGAACACTTCATTGAATAAAAACTCGAACTTATAGTTATGTTTATTGTGATTACATCGCTTTATTGAATGAAAATAAATGGATGAACAGCTTTAAAAAAACATGGAAGTAGCTTTTTCTTCAACTGCAGTAGAGATGGCCCGATCGCATGCTAGGGACTAACTTGGAAACCGAAGGCTTCACGAGTAGTTCCTTTAGAGGTGATGGGCATTCAATTATCTCATAATTTATTTTCCCTCCAAAATGTCAATCGTATAGCTTCCTCTGCCCCAAGATCAGCTGATCATGTAAGGGTATTCCGAATGGGTTTCATCTTCTTCGATCCTTGCCTTTGTGCTGAAATGAAGGCTTAGCACAAGGTCCTCAGGTTGGAATTGTCTAACTTTGGCTCTCTTATTATAGTAAGACATCAACTACTTGAGCAATGGCATTTTCTCGTTCTTCTTCAACCAGGTCAAGGTTGACCTTCATCTGCTTGCAGCTTTTATCAATGTTGCCCACCTCGATACTCATGGATGAATAGTGATATGTGGAGTAATAATTGCTTCTGTTTCATAGGCTAAGTAAAATAGGGCTTCGCCACTTGATCTTCTTTTGGTAGTGTGATAAGCCCATAGGACTACGGGTAGCTCATCAACCCACTTTCCCTCGGCACCGTCCAATCTTTTCTTTAGGTAGTTTAGCATGATCTTCTTGTATGCCTCTACTTGGCCATTGCCCTTCAGATATCTCAAAGTTGATAAATGTTGTTTGATGCTACACTTGACAAGGAATGCGGTGATATGCCTTCCAATGAATTGGGACATGTTATCGGTGACCAGCAACTGTAGGCAACCGAACTGGTAGATGATGTTTCTCTAGATGAATCGTTCCACATCGGCTTCTTTAGTAGGTGACAAAGCTTTAGCCTATATCCATTTAGTAAAGTAGTCGGTGGCTACGATCATCTTGTCCTTCTTGGTAGGAGCCGGCAACATGAGACCCATTAAGTCAATGGCCCACTTTAAACGGTGTGAAAGATGGAGTTTGAATCACCTTGGCAAGGCCACCATCTCGATCTTATTAGTGAATGGAGAGAAGCTCACTTGGTCCATCCACTTGTGCAGGGCATCCTTCAAGTCTTGAAGTTGGTCATTCACGAGCCTCTCAACATCCTCTACTAGCAAGGCTTGCAGCTCACGTTGATGTCTCCCATGACATGGGTGTCGCTGATCGACCTCCTCATTGACAATCGGGGATTAATCTCCTCAATTATCCTACATGCTCGGCGTATTTTATGTGGCTTGTCATCTTGTATTGGCTCTTCCAATGCGGGCTAGTAAGCTTCTTTCTTCACGTACCTCAGGAGGAGGATCCCAAGGTTGATCTCCTTGTGGGCCTAGCCTTGAGTGAACACTTCTTTGTGGTCCCAGATAAGCGTAAACATTGGATCGCGGGCCTAATTTCTCGTGCACATTATTCTTGGGACCTAGCCTCAAACAAAGATTTGATCTGCTTGGGCTATAGCTCGTGGATGCTTGTGACAAGCTTGCATGCTGGGTAGTGTGTTCTTGTCCTCCTTCTCTCTTGCTAGTTCCTATTCGACCAGCATGAGACCTCTAGAACTGCTTGCCAGTGTGTTCGTCCATCCTTCTCTCTTTACTATTGGATCTAAGGCCAAGGTCTTCGACCAAGTCAATATGCCTGAGGAGCCATCTAATTAGGTTGTTTTGGTCGTCTACTCTTTAAGTCAGCTGGTCAACTCTAAGACTGAGGTCTACTTGACTGCGTGGATCAGGAAGAGAGAATTGTGTAGAGCCCAATTGCACACGGGTTAGGGTTTCATTGGAGGTATGCGCGAGAGCATACATCAAACATGATGGCAAAGGAGGGAATGAATGTAGTTGTGCTACGCCGTGAGCCGCAGTGGCACCATGGAGGTGTGCCTCGGGTCAAACCAATAAGCAATGAGGGAGGTGGCTACTGGAGCCGGCGGCTAGCCCTTGCGGCATCAAGGTGGTGCTTATCGAGGAGCCGGGAGGAGGCACGAAAGAAAGTGGCGGCACAATGCTCTTGGCTACGGGGCCAGAGGGGAGTCAGCGCCGATTGGAACCATGATGGCAGCCATGCTTGTGGCATGGGGAGCGGCGGCTTCAACAATAGATTATGGCGGCTGGTTCAATGTCGTGCCATCGTGTTGGTTCAAACCCGTCGAGGATTGAGTCATCGCGGCGGTCTTTTGGAAGGCTTCTGTTGAGTGATAAGTGGAAGGAAACAGATTCCTTAGGTTTGACAGCAACGAGTTGAGTATATTTTGGTGCTTTCATTAAGAGCTTCAAATGAGGCAAGAAATTAAGGAGGACAAAGAAACTTATGAAACAATTTGGAATTTATTAATGGTGATTCAAACAGTAGCTTATGCGTTGAATGAGATTATTATGCATAGTGAAAATATTGAACGTCCATTAACCCAGAGACCAATTACTACAAAAGGAGATAATTATATACATCATGTATTGAATGACGATCCAGAGGATTTCCAACAAAGGTATAGAATGTATCCTGGTGTGTTTCAAAAGTTATGCAGTATTATTAGAGAAAAAACACTCTTAAAAGATACAAGATTCATTTGTGTAAAAGAAAGGCTTGCAACATTTTGTTTATTGCGGGTCAAAATAATAGATATTGTCTAGTGCATGATACATTTGGCCAATCCCACTTCACTGCTAGTAAAAAATTTAACAAAGTTTTAAAGGCCTTGAACACAATAACACCGGAGATGCTAGCCAAACCTGGATCGGCAGTACCAGCTAAAATAAGGGAAAGTACAAAGTTTTACCCATACTTTAAGGTAAATGTGTTGTTTGGTGCAACTTGTTTTATTCAAATTGTTTATGTTTAATAATATATTTTAAAATTTTGGGTTTATTTCAGGATTGTATCGGAGCTATTGATGACACACATATTCCAGCAATGGTAACGAGACGCGACATAAGTAGCTATCATGATCATCACGGTACGATATCACAAAATATATTAGCAGCTTGTAACTTTGATTTGGAATTCATATATGTCCTTAGTGGGTGGGAGGGCACAGCTCATGATTCAAGAGTACTCCATGATGCTTTAACAAGGAGAAATGGACTTAAAGTGCCACAAGGTATTTTTTTTATTTTTTATTTTTTCATTTATAGTTTACATTCGGTCGTACATTAGATAGGTAAATTTTTCTTAGTGGATTGTGGATTTCCAAATCAACGCCAATTTTTGGCTCCATTTCGAGGTGTTCAATATCATCTCCTAGAGTTTGATGGTCAAAGTCGTAAACCTGCAAATGAAGTTGAGTTGTTCAATCTTCGTCATGCAGCCTTGAGGAATGTCATTGAGAGGATATTTGGTATATTTAAATCACGATTCACAATTTTCAAATCCGCACCTCCATTCCCATATACGACACAAACAGAGCTAGTGTTAGCTTCTGTAGGACTACACAACTTTCTTCGAAGAGAGTGTAGATCTAACGAATTTCCTGTTGAATTGGAGAAAGAATCTTCTTCATCTTTATTATTACCGGTTAATGAAGGGGATCCTGAACTAGGTTTCCAAACACAAGAACAACAACGACAAAATGCTCATGAATGGAGAGTTGGTATAGCTTTGAATATGTGAAGAGATGCCGGGCACAATGACAACAATGAGAATCAAGGATAATGAATGAATGTCAAATATTTTCCTTAAACTTTGCTTTCAAATTTGTTATACATTTGTCACTATATTTCTTGTGAATTTCTTATGAATTTCTTATGAATTTTGTTTTTTGTTAAACATAATTTTTTTTTTAATGAATTTTGCTTTTTGTTATAAGAAAATCATTCATCATTACTATGTTTGACCAAACTACCTGGTTAGAAATCACTAGGGAAGAGAGTTTATGTATTTTATATAATTTTTTTTAATGAATTTTGTTTTTTGTTATAAGAAAATCATTCACCATTACTATGTTTGACCAAACTACCTGGTTAGAAATCACTAGGGAAGAGAGTTTATGTATTTTAAGTCTTCAATAACCACAAGAAAAAAAATCCGAAGTTTCTTCCAAAATCATATAGCTATTGCACCATACTTTTTATACAAAGTGCCAAATGAGAGAGGAATCAGAAACAAATGTCCTAAAGAAAGAAAGCACCACTACTGCTAGGCGAAAAGCAAACGTTTCTTCTTGGCTTTTTGATTGTCTGGAATAAAAGCCATACAAATCTTATAATAAAATTATTCAGAACTCTTCTCAAGTCTATGTGAAATCTAAAAGTTCCATAGAGTTCCATGAAATTTGGCACTTAAAAAAATTCTTTTAAAATGCTCTAGAATCCTAATTGAATGGACCCCTCTTTATTTCCTCAATTTGTAACTTTAATTTCCCATTTTGTAAGTTTATTTCCCAATTTTTAAGTAAAAAAGTCGTTAGTCAACGAGTTTGGGCTAGAGGTGGGCTCCACTTTGCCACATCAGCAGTTCAATTTGTGTGTAGAAAGACACATATATGAAATGACTAAACCACCTTTGCCACATCATCAAAATTGATGGAGTTTAGATGGATATAACAGCGTAGACAACATGGAACACCAAACTTTGGTCAATACTCCATAGGGTTTTATAAATAACAAATTTTAAAAAAGAATTTGGTCGATAAGATAAAGTGGGTCACTTTGGCTTCCAAGAAACAAAGTAAAATTTGACCATACTTTCACGGTAAATAAGTCTTCTGATAATAACCCTCAATGTGGATAGTGTAAAAACATACAGTTACCCCAAAAGTATTTTGATTTGTTTAATCAAATTTATACACGTGGAGGCTGGAATGGAAAGAAAGGTCAATGAACTGTCTTACGTTTCTTCGACCTCTCTCCTTCATATTTCTTGTGTGTTCCGTGTCTTGGTCCGTAGTTTATTATTTCTTCTAGTACCTTTATAAGCAAAGCCAAAACAGAATTGGGGTTTATGCGTAATCCATGACTTCTCAAGCTTTTTGGCTTCTGGGTATTTACATCATCTGATTCATCTCTCACAATTCACAACAAGATCATCTGATTCATCTCTCACAATTCACAACAAGTAAGTTCTCAAACTTCAAATTTCATACTGACCATCAAATTTATTTTGCTGTATACTGGATCATGATTACAATAGAGTTTCTGTGCCCTGATCATGCGAGCTGTTTTTTCTATTGCATATTTAGTTTTCCTTGTTTCATGTAGATGATCAGTTTGTTGTGACTTAGGTTTTGTGAAAAGCTTTTGTATCTGTACGGTGCTGGGCCTGTGATGTGAAATTGTTGTGGGATAGTCGAAACTACTGTATAGTTGTCACGGTTCCAATCTTGATAATCAAATTCAAGAGTGGCTCTTTTGTTTTTGGTCCCTGTACGAAGATAGCTGGAAAATCATATAAATGAGCTACTTTTATTAGTTTCCTGGCTCTGTATCCTCTTATTCTCTCTCTCTCTCTCTCTCTCTCTCTGGAGTGAATTTCTGCGTTATGAGATATGAATGGTAAATTAATTGAAGGACTCTATCTGGGTTCAATTAACTGTAAATGGATTGGTAAATTAATTGAACATTTTACTCTAGTTGGGTTCAATTAATTGTAGATAGATTGCTTTGCATTTCAAGTTAAGGATCGTTAGTGCTGTTGCTTCCTGAAATAGGTTTTGGTTTTCTATTTTATTTGATTATTTATTATGGCTCTCAAATACTAGGCCTTTGGTTTTGCTTCTAAAGTAATTATAGGATGCCAAGACTTCCAGTCATATAATGATAGGATTCTCCATGGAGACAAATTAATTGTCCTATACTCTATCTATGTATGTGCAAGTCTTCCATGTTGGCTGTGTTTTGGGCTGTTGTCCAGTCAATAATTTTTAACTTCTATTTCATCAAGGCAATCATGTGACATACCCATCAAACTTTATGATATGATGCCTAATGTTAGTCCTTGTTTGAGGTGATGTACAGATGGTAATTGGAGAAAGTTACTGTTCTAATCAGTTGGTTTGTTTGTCTGATTTGTTCAGTTCACCAACAGAAACTATGACATGTTTCCATGTAGCACACTGATAATGATTTTGGCTGAGACTGGGTGTAACTCTACTAAAATTGATTTTTTATAAACAACTTAGTGTCATTTTGAGAGACGGAAAGCATCCGGGAATCGACTAGACTTGAAATCTTTAAAGCTACCATAGACATATAGCATAAGCTAGAATGCTGCTGTATTGCTTTATTGCCCGTTAGATCTTTCCTAGTAAAGTTTTGTCTTTTCGTAGGTATCATACAGAGCCAGAATGTCTCATTTGTTCCATAATAGGCGATTTAGTGTTTCAGAGATATTTCTTGCAGCTCTGGTAACAATTTATTCATTAAAATATTTATATCCAAAGGCCATAACTCTCTGTATGCATTCACACAAATGCTCGAGTATGCAAATTTTATCTTTCCCTTCGGCTGGCGTCCAGAGTGACTAATGGCTGCGTTTTGGGAGAGGAGAGAAGGGGAGGGGGGATATATGAAATTCTTAATTTAGCATTTATTTGATGATTGCACCTCCATGCAACATGAAAGCACAACAGAATTAGTGTGCTTTTTGAAGTGGAATCATTTTTTGCATTAAAGAGTTTGAATGTAAAGGGCAAGCATTACCTGAACTTGGTACAGGAGATATTTATTAAATTTGTTTCTGTGTTGGAAGATCATGATTATCAACAGTTGAACAAGAAGTGTGTTGCAGTGCATCTGTATTGTGATTCTTTTTATTTTTACGAACTAGACCATGTTCTGGCGTTTGCCTTTGTTAGGTGCCCCTTTTGGGATATTAAATAATAGCTTTTTGTTAATTGATAATAGATCTCATTGTTGGAATCTTTGGGTATCATCGGTTACAAAAATTTCTGTACTTTTGTTGAAGACATTGGCTTTTTTCAATAATTTTTAAATATATTTAAGTCAATGGCACACGCTTAACAGCAGAAAGAACAAATTCAATAGCACTAGAAAAATCATGCACCATTTTGGTATAATATTTCTGTTTGAATGCTATGTACATTTTCCCGTAGCTAGAAGCTTATAATTTACTCAAAAAAACATTTTATGGGTCCTTTGCTTCTTCAGATAAGAGTCATTTTTATGTTTCGTGTGGACTTCTTCTAAATTTCATATGATTTCTTGCAGATGAATGCCAATTTGATATAAGAATTGATTACCGGAACTACAAAATAGCGGAAGATACACCTGTTCTGTAAAGTTTAATTCATGATCACTATGGATGTAAATGGTATAACCTGGGTTGGGGGTGTATATGAGAAATTCGAATCTATGTGCTTGGAGGTGGAAGAAAATATGTACCAGGTAAGCCCTTTGGAGGTGTTAATTCATAAGTTTACAATTATTTCTTCGTCTTCATCCTCCTTTCAGCACTTATTGACATCTTTTTCTTGCCTGTATTGTTCTTTGTACTGGTTATTTATTTTACAATTATATCTATGATCATCTATTTCAGTGCCCTATGCCAAATACGGCTTTATATGATTTTGTGTTCATCTGAGACAGTAGTCTTTTTAATTTTATTCTTGAGTTGCTCTAGTGGTTTCCTTTCCCATTAACCGATATTCTTGCTCATTCTTTTATTTGGGACAGGACACAGTCAAATTTGTTGAGAATCAGGTACAGACTGTTGGTGCAAGTGTTAAAAAGTTCTATGCAGATGTAATGCAAGATTTGCTCCCTGACTCTTTGATGGATCCAGAGAAGATGTCAGCCTGTGGTTTCCCCGTCGAAAATATTTTTGATGTTGATAATCCTAAAAGTTCAAGGATTACCAAGAAAGAAGAACCTATAAAGGCTAATGTTGAACACTTAAATAGGGATTCAGAGGTGATATCTTCTGTTAAGAATAAGGATGCGGACCATAAACCATCCTTCCTTGAACAACACATATATGACTATCGCACACAATCTGCAGAGAGTTGTGCGGAAGAAGCATGCTTGGACTTGTACTCAAGACAAGACCATGATGGGAATATGTTTAACAATACAAACTTGGCTGTCAAAGAGAATCCAACGAAGCACAGAT
>NW_007362504.1:420727-480909 GCF_000346735.1 Prunus mume
CCCCCACACCCCCCCCCCCCCCCCCCCCTTCCCTTTTCCCCCCAAAACACCTTTTAATTGAATAAAGTAATATATATCAAATTCTTTTTTGTGGAAGCAAAGATTTGTCAGAGCCTAAAATTAGTCTAGAATCAATTGAAATCCACAACTCTTCATTTATCAATGAGTTTTTAAAAAATACAACCAAACTTTTATGGAGTCATGATTGGATGCATCCAAATTTAGATAGACTCTTAAAAGTCCGGATTGAATACACCCATAATTTTATAAGCTTCTATAAAAATGTGATTGAATAGACCTGGACTTTTAAACTTCTTTAAAATCTTTTAAAATCTCAATTAATCGTTTAAAAGTAATGTTTTATTTAATAACTAATATATCTGAGACTGAACATGTTAAGCCATCCCCAATGGTTGGGGCTCTAAAAGAGGTTGATAGAGCCTCATTTAGGGCTCTAATAGAATCTCTGGAGCTCTAAGACCATCTCCAACCATTTGGATGGAAACCCAAATTTTTAGTTTTGAGTCCAAAATTATTCTCCAGCTCATGTATTTTGGGGGGTCGAAATTTGAGAAATGTCAAATTTGATATGGAATTCCAGTCCAAGTTTTGCATGGACTGATATTTTGTATAGAGCCCAAAGCTTTGTTTGGAAGCCCAAGTGAAGAGGAAAAAGAGCTGGGCCCCACGTGGCTAGCAAATTATTTATTTATTTATTTATTTATTTATTTATTTATTTATTGCAACGGCTATATTTTACTTCAACGATTAGAATTAATTTTAGGCAATCTAAACGGTGAAATTTCACATCCAACGTTTCAATTTTAAAACAAACGGTCAAAATAATATTTATAATTAATCTAAATCAAATCCAATCCCAAAACTTATTTCAAACTCTATAAATAGCCATTCATTTGGTAAGTAATCCACCAAAAATTATTTTTTATTCATTTGGTAAATAATCCACCAAAAATCGTTTTTTTCCTTTCTCCTTTTATTATATTTCTTTATTCTACTTTCATTCTTGTTGAGAATGGCCCCAAAACCCCAAAGAGGTGTGAATTAGAAACCACGAGAAGATGAGGCATTATGCAAAGGGTGGGTTTCTATCTCTGAAGAGGGGACTATTGGCACCAATCAATCAAACAACTCATTTTGGTTGCGTGTGTACCAAATTTTTTTGGAAAATGATCTGTGCACGAGCAGAGCCGGAATACGATCACCGCAAGCTATTGCTTCTCGGTTTAAGATCATTAACCAACAATGTTCTCTATAGAAGGCATGTATGACAAAGGCAATGCAAGGCATGTGAGCGGCTCCAATCTTGAAGATGTGGTGAGTACCCATTTTTTCAATGCTAAAATTTATAATTCTAATTCTTTTCAATTCTTAACTTGATTTTTATTTTATTTTGTGGGTAGGATATGAATGCAAAAACAATTTTCTTGAATGATAATAAACCTCTAAGTAGGCCTTTCAAGTTGTATCATGCTTGAAAAATCTTAAAAAACGACTATTAGCTTTTGTACTAGGGATAGACTTTGTCATCCGCAAGCGTCTATCTTCTAGGTAAAGTATGGCTCATGTGCAGCATCATCATTCAAGATGCGATAGAAAAGCTCTCTTCTCATGCAGAACCACTTGCGAAAGTCCACTAAGGGATAAAGTGGTCTTTCACAGAATAGTTCTCCATGAGACTCTTATGATGTTTTTCTCGCTTCTGATTCTTATATTCACAGCCTACAATAGAACCACCGTGTTTGGATTATTGAGCATATTTCACCAACAAAAACGGATGGTGTTGAACAGCCATTGCAACCCTCTGTTGATGAAGGTCATCATCATCAGAATCATCATTGAAGAAATTTTATATAGCCTTCTCACATGAATTCATTGTAAGAAGGAGAATGAGATTGAATGAGATTGAAGGAGATTGTGTGGTCAATTCAATAAAATAACACTTATTAAATAGACAAGAGAATGAGATGACCTACATGTTTGAAAATAATTGAATGAAGATAGGAAAAGATAAGGGAATCCAATAAAGTGAGATGACCAAAGATGAGCAATGGTTCAGAACGTGATTAAAACAAGACAAACAAGACAATAAGATATGGGAAATGGTTTAGAAAATAATTGAATGAAGATATGAAAATATAAGGGAATCCAATAAAGTGATATGGACAAAGATGAGCAATGGTTCAGAACATGATTGAAATAAGACAATTGGAGATGGGAAATTGTTCATAAAATAATTGAAGAACACAAGTGGAGGTGGGCAGAAGTTCAGAACATTATTGAATGAAGATAAAGGAATCCAATGAAACAAAAGTAAAAATGGAAGACAATTATGGTAATGGCTTTAATGAAGGATTCGAATTATTCCAGGCATACACAAAAGTAGCAGCTCTAGGGATTGCCGCCGCTTTAAAAAAATCGTGTGGTTCCATTGTTTTTAATGTAAATCGTGTGTGACTTGTTTTTACTTCCAAAGTCCATGAAATAAAATATTGTTGTATTTGTTTTTATTTTTAAGTGAAATTCTATTGTGTTTTGGAATTTTATTTTTTTTAGGTTAAAATGTTTAGAAAATTAAATCACGAAGGTTGAAACAAAAATAATGTCAAGAAAAATTCATGAGAAAAAAAAAATTTAAAGGTTAATCATTCTTAAACAATTTAATAAAGTTGTGGACTTATAAGTCTGTAAGGCTAGAAGAAAAAAAAAATTGAGTCTTGAAAATACATGAATATTTGTATTTTGGAGGGTGGAAATCTGAATTTAGCCCCAACATGGTTGGAGATGGCCTAAAGGCGTCACTTTCACAACAGAAGGACTCTATATCCGGAATTCTATATTCTATATAATTTTTTATAAGTGTTATTTTTTATATTAAAAATAAAAGTTATTTTACTTTCATGTATCTTATGATATATTAGGTTTTTTTTTTTTTTTTAAAACATTTCAACCAAAAAATTTAAAATTTGGGCAAGATTTGAAAATCTTATCTATTAAAAAAAAACCTTGATTGTTACCTTGGAAAAGAAAAAACAAGCAAGCCTCATCCGTCAAACCCAAACTCAAACCTTATCTAACCTATCCCTTTCATTGGTCACATTAAATAAAAAATAAAAGAAAGAGGAAGCAGCCATTGGTCAAGAAGAGAGTATAGGAGCTGCAGTCCCAAGGCAAATCATCAATAACACACATGGGTGGTAGCTTTTTCTCCATGTGGGTCACATTCAGTTTCATGGGTCCCCTAAATATGGGAATAGCTCCGATGGGGCTCAACCGTTTAAGGCCTCAAAATTCAACCATTGGGGATGACTTTTTTGCTTTGGTTGCTATATATTGCAGCCCAATGGTGGTGCAGACTCCTTTCAAACCCCATTGGGGATGGCCTTAGTAGTAGTCGGATAAAGGGTCATTGGTGGGCTGCGTAACACAAGAGGATCAGCCCTGTTCTTCCTATATCTATCTCTTTCTCATCTCCTGTCAGCCGCTCTGCACTCACACTAGCTAGGTTCCAACTAGCCGTCTCACAACCGTCTTCGCCGCCATCAGCCACCGTATCTCGCTCATCTTGTAGCCGTCTCGCAACTGAAACCCCAATCCAAAAAACCCAGGTAAGCTAAATTCTCATGAGATGAGACCCTGTGGTCATTTTCTGTGGTTTATGTTGCCTTCTTGTTATAATCAAAGCAAAGATATATAGATAGATGGTGCCACTCAAAGACATAGTGCCAGCAGCACAGAACAACATAAACACAAGGTTCATACTTTTGGACAAAAGCATGAAGACGTCGTCATCATCGGAAGGCCTTAACCAGACATGCCTGGCACTCGTGGCAGATGAGACGGCGGCGGTTCACTTCCAGCTGTGGGGAAATGAGTGCAATGCATTCGAGCCCCAACAACTCTAAGAAGTACATACAGGAGGCTGTGATTTCTCCACATTCACGTATATTTCCACCCAAATACTGATCCTCAAGTTGTTCTTATTGCTACTCTAACAGTTTAATTTGTCCATTTTTAATGGGACTCGAAATGAGTTGTGAATGATTTTCATTTTCATTTCTTGACGAAAGGATAGCGATTTCAAAGCAATCTTTGCTGGCATTCCAATAACATAATTATAATAAATTTAGAGAGGGAGAGAGAGTTTAATCATGACCATATGGAATCAATAGTAAAAACTAGAAAGAGTTAAAAGCAGAGGAATGGCAGTAAGCTTTCCATTCGTCTTTGGTAATTTTATCATCCTTGTCATTATATATACATATCCAGTTTTTGTCTCAAATTATACAACCCAAATGCATGGTATCTAAATGTTAATTTTAAGGACCCAAAAAAGAAACTAGCTAGAGACATGTGTACATGCTCACATTGGCAATCCTAATTTCCTAAATCCCATCAAGCAATCATGCATGTTATCTGAATTATCATATCGCACACTTGATCTTATGCACTCATTTTCTGTAGAAGATAAAAAGGACTAGCAATATTTCAACTTAGAGTGACATTAATAATTAGTCAAATGACTAGTTAACTATGTAGTAAATATTTGATTGATGGTATCTCACTTTTGATCTCGTCCTTCACCATAGACTTAGTATCTGGGTAATGACCCACCACTACCCTCCACAAGATCTTCAATATAACCTTCCTCTGTTACGCTCACAGGGTATGTGTGAACACCTTCCATGTCAACTAGTGGTGGGCATTGGAACCTCAAAACCGACGAACCGAACCAGTTTTAATAGGTCCAGTATAATTCTGTTTTATTATAATCTTTGGCTAAGAACCAAACCGAACCACATCGGAAAAAATAATTCAATTTCAATTCCGATTCTAGGTGAAAATCGAATCGAACCGAACTGTATTCAACCCTAGTTAACCACTTATTCACCACTGTAAGTTTTCCACATATGGTCTCCTATAAAATGCATCGTTCGCTTACATTCTAAGCTTAGGAGCTGGTTGAACAAATTCTTTGGTACGGTCAGTGTGTTTGTGACATAATGACATCTAGTATGCTTCAATGTGACAATGTCCCCTCCGATATCTAGTATTGGATTCGATTGGATAAGTCACTAAATCTAGAATGTGTTGATGGTTGAAATCAAGATATAGTGGAGATTGATTTTTCATTTTGGGGGGGATTATGAGGGATATGTAGATGTTGATATCCTACCATCTTGTGGGGATTAGATATGAGAAAAAATTTCTTTATGAGTAATTAGAGACCTTCAACTTTGGTCAAAAAATTTCAATCTTCCCTTAACATGCTTTAAATACCTATTCAATTCAATCCTAAACACCAAACAAGACTTAGTCACATTATTCAGCAAGATCACCATAATGATGGTAAAGTATTGTCTTGATGGACCTAAAGGCCTATAAACAAGACAGCTTTGGGAGAAATTATAGAAATTACAATACAATGGATAACCAAATTTAATGTGGAGAAAAACTTGTCTGGGCCTTACTTTGATCTCAAGTTATACTACTGTAAACATTTTGAGCACTTTTCGGACCAAAATGTACCTCAAGATCATAACTGACCTTTGTGGATGTTGTTGTGAAATTATTGCAAGCACACAATCTGCACAAGTAATATAGAGATAAGTAAAGTGTCGTTCCCATGAACACTGTAATTTCCTTTTAATTACCAATTATGATTAATGCAGAAGTTTATTTAAACAGTTAACTATGAAGATTGATTGATTTAATTAAACTAAAACAGTTATGAAAAATAGCAATTTAATTAACAATGGAAAATCAAGTTTGATAAGACACTAGAGCATCCGATTTCACCATAACCAATTCCACTTAATTCTTATAGCCAATTAACCTTAATTACTACCCATGTTGACAGTTGGTTTCTCCTAATTCATTCGATATCCCATCTTGGGCTCAACCAAAAGTATTCTTAATTAACAACTCATTCTCTCTCAAGTAACGGATTTAGAAAATCAAGAACCTATTAAGTTCTATGAGAACCTGCAAGAAAATTGCATGAGTCATGTTAGTCCCTCTCGAGCACTCATTCAAAACATGGTATTTGTTACGAGAAGCAAATACCAAACATCTCCTCTCGATCTCCATTTGGATCATCAATTAAATATTAGCTAGATATTTAAGGCATTAAGAATAGTAACAAATACTTAACATGGAATAGTAATAAGAAATTAATATAACTATAAAAATTAAGTGTTTATAGATAGGCTACATCGTAACCTTAGTAAAAGAAATTAGTTCATAACAAAAGAAAAGATAAATAAGAGAATTGTTGTCATAAAACCAAAGGCAGAACCAGGGGTGGCTGGGGTGGGCTCTAGCACAGCCCTGTTTTTTCAAAATGGGCCTATATGTGCAGTTTTATATAGCTAAGTTAGAAATCAGCCCAAGACTCTCCACAAGTCAGCCCATTGGTCCATTAAGCACAATCAACACTCTGACCAAAGAAATAAATTTTAAAAAAAGACCAAAACATTGTCTTCCTTCCTTCCTCTCGAAAATGGGTTCCTCCTTCCTTCCTCTCGAAAATGGGTTCCTCCTTCCTTCCCCTTTCTCTTTTCCCTTTTTTGTTTCTTCTTTGTCTTTTTTGTCTTTTCTCTCATTTTTCTTCCTTTCTTTCTCTTTCTTCTTTGTCATTTCTTTCTTCTCTCTCCTTTCTCTTTTCTTTTTATTTCTTCTCTCTTTTCTTGTTTATATATTACTAATGATATATGTTTTATTTTTGGTTCTTACTGTATTAATTAGCATATCCAAACAAAAAAAAAAATGGTCCTCATGATCTTCCATAGCAACAACAACAACAACAACAAAAACATTAGCACACCCCTAAAAAAATTTCTGATTCCGTCATTGCATAAAACCGATTTGGTAGATTGATTTGTTCTCTAGATTCTCCACAACAACAGCTTCATAAGCTCCAAAAGCATTGCGTCAACAAACTCTTAACTCTCTCTCTCTCTGATATATTTGTGGGTGTATAAAAGTTATATATGGGAAGTTCTTAGATTAAAGCTTTATATTTATAGGCCAAGAGAATCCTCCAAAAAATAAGAAAAATAATATTTATTTATTTAGGAAAAGAAAAATAGGAATATTAGAAAAATCAAAACCTATTCTCAAAAGGAGATAAACATGCGGCTTCAAGTCAAAGAAGGGAATGGCTTTTGGGGTAGAAAAAATAAGGCAATTGGACCAAGGTATCCCGACAAGAGTAGATAGCCCATATGACACTAATTCAATTTCAATCCATTGTATATCATCTTCCGTCACATTCCATTGTAATACAAAGATATTGACCCCTTTACTTTATCATTGAATCAGCCCAACGTATTGAATAAAAGCAGACAATACCACTTCCATATATGTATATATTTTGCTTGCTCAATCAGCAAAAGCCGACAGGTTTTGACACCTAAGAGTATTTCCAGCAATTTTCTCTTGTCATGGCAAGGGAGGGGGGGCTAGGGTAGCTATTATTCACTTGAATAGTGACTGCCCTTACAAAAAGCAATGTGTGTTTTCAGCAGTTGCCCTTTGCCATGGCAAATACTATTCATTTTTTTTTTTACAACTTTGTTTACCTAAACAATTAATTTGGATAATATTTTCGAATAAGATTTTTGGGTTCCTACGTGTCAATATTCATATCTCATAATCGGATAAGATTTTCGATTTCAAATTTCATATAAATTTCAAAATTTGGGTTCCTACGTGTCAACACTCACACAACAAAACATCTTCCATCATGCTTCATGCTCCTCCGGTTTCAATAGAAGAAGTCATAATATAATAGAGAAAAATAAAACTTGAAAGTGAAAAAAATATTGAGTAGAAAGTGAATAATAGTAGAATGAGAAGAAAATGTATGAGGATTTGGTATTAAAAGTGAAGAGTATTGGTCGGTATTTATAGGAAAAAAAAATTCAGTAATTTTTTGGTATTTTTTTTTTTAAATTTCAAATTTTTTTTCATTTTTTTATTGCACAAAAATTGGCTGTTGTTGGATTAGAGAAAAAAAATTGATCGAAGAGTCTAGAGTGCGACACGTGGAAGATAGCCTTTGGTGGTATTGTAGTGGCGCGTTCAATTTTTTTTTTAACGTTGGTGCGTGCGTTGCAAATGCCAAAGTTTTTTTTAAAAAAAATTGAATGCTAGGGATGACGTTGACATGACGTCAGCGTAAAACTCGGGCAAGCGCACGGGCTAGCCTCATCCTCGGGCCAGCCCAGTCTGCTGGGTCCCACCATCTGCCTGTGCCTTTTTTTGTTGTTGGAAACCAGATTTTGGCCCAAACACCCCCCCCCCCCAGCCCTTCCCTTGGTTGCACTGCTGGAAATGCTCTAATCTCGATAGTTGCATAGGGAACAACTACATACAAATTCAGCTCTAAAGATGACGGTAAGTCTTTCTAATTCTATCTCTCTGGTGCTGGTCACTGAGACTAGTTGTGGGTATAAATTGAAACTTGCATAGATGCACTCCAGGTATTTAATAAAATGATAGAATGAGTTCTTGAGATTTTGTTGAGTTGAGCTTCCAAAATTATAGTTTTTGCTCCATAGCCCTGCTAGGAACGGTTGCCTACAAAATCCTCACTAAACACATTAAACTAACCAATTTCACACGAAAACAATGCAATTAGAGACAAATTATGTATACAAAAAATGAATCTATCATATGTATACTAGCTCATCCCAGTTTCATGGGTTTGTTTCACTCCACTTTGTGAAATCTAACTAATCTGAAATGCCCTACAAGTTTATTTTTTTTATTTATCATCTAAGACGTCTGAAACCTTAAAAATCCCATTCTTTCCCCTTGATTCAAAGAGGCTAGAATGAGGGGTTATAATGAGGGGGTCCTTAATAGCCGTCTGATCCAATGTAGAGTGTTGAGGCCCAAAAAATCCATGGTTCGACCGAAATGAATTCTCGGCCCAGCGCAATACCTTATTAAGAAAATACGCAATTTGGAGCACGCAAAAGTTCGTTATTCACGTTCACACGAGTCATGATCCACGCACCATGCTAAATAAATATGCAATTCGTCATGCTAAAAATTGAAATGAGCCTATAAAAGGCATTGGCTCTATAGGCCCAAGCTAAATTGAATGTCTTGTCCTTCTTCAGGGACGATAAAATTAAAGCATGCCAAGCGACATGCCATGCCAAGCAGGAAATCATTATTTCACACCCAACCATGCTAACAAGGTTAAGTGGCTCAAGCCACTCAAATGCCCGATACTTGCTTAAGTGGGTTGTGGTATGGATGGTATTAAATTGACATGAGACCTATTGATGAGCCGATAAATGGAAGTCCTGGGTTGCTTGGGACCCGGAACTCAAGTCCATTTCTTACGTCCAAACATGTGGGTGGGCACAAAAGAGAAAGTACCCATTACTTCAACCAAAATAGCCCAACAATTGATGAAGTTAGCCCATTTACTTAATAAACCAACTTATTGTCCTAAAAGGCCCAAGTAACCCAAGAAAATATCTGCAAATCTCCAGCACCTAGTTGAAAACAAAAGCCACGATGAAAGCAAAAATATCCATGTCAGTGAACTGCTGGGAGGCTCCAGCACATGGGAAAGAACAAGTTTCAAGCAAAAAGCATCCAAGGGACCAAGGGATATTGGCGTGCAGCTTGCTAGGAAGGGAATCACCCTTTGAACCAGCATGCATACCCATTTATTTCCCTCATCAGACCTAGCCATGGAAGAAGGAAAGAAAGAAAGGAAGGAGATGGCTGGGAATAGAAGTTCTCCACTGAGGCAGCTGCGGGAAGATCATTAAGCTCCCAAAAATATCTGATTTTGTGCAAATGGGCAGAGAGAATTTCACCAAATATGATAAGTCAAAGGAAGGGAGGAGAAATGAAGGAAAAGCTTGGCTAAATTGGATAGAAACCGTTAGAGTTTCTTGGAAAATGATAGCTTCCAGTGCCTATAAAAAGAGGCATTTCCTACCCATCATCACAACACACATCAGGAGAACGAGCTTTATTTCTCACCTCTGAAAGCTCTGCAATTTCGAACCTCATCCTTCCATCTCTTCACATTTTCCATTTTGGTAAACTTTTCCAAAACTTGACAAAGTTTTCGTCGAGCTGCCAAAAACTACCCAGCACACCCACTACTTCATCATTAGCTAAAACAACCACATCCAGATAGCAAGCTTCCTCTCTCACCTGCAAAACCCAGCAAATTCGTGCTCTATTCATCCTTTTCCCCCCAAGAACACATAGCTTTCTCTTCAGTGCTAAACTCATGTCAATTTTGCTTCCATGCCACAAGCCTCTCATGTCAAGCTAGAAAATCTATATGTAAGTTGTTGTTATTTTTGTTGATGAAAGTAACCAAGGTGTTTCCTAAGGCATCTCTATCCTTTAGAAACATTTTTGGGGCTTGATCTTCGAACTCAGGCTCAAGGGGCAATTTCATCCATTTTGCTATTTACAGCAGCTCAGGCTCGTAGTAGCTGCCGGAACGAAAAAGCTCCTACACAGAGTTATTATTGGATTGTTGGATTAAACCCCAATATTATAACCCTTCAACATAGTCCCTCATTATAGAAGCTCCCCACCTTAATTAGCACTACATATCACACCAAACATATATAAGAAATAGCAGTGATTTGGAGTGAAAGAAGGAGCCAAGGTGACAACCCAAACCAGTCATAATATTTCAATTAATTATCTTATATTTAAGCTCACATCACATGTGCTTCAACTTGTACAATAATCATTACCTCTTAAAAACTATGTGCTTTGGATGTAATTAATTCTAATTTCTAGCGAACAAAATAATTGACCAAGTAATCCATACTCAAATGGCTGCCTCCTCCTCCTCCTCGCGCCCAAGGCCATACATAAAGCACAAGTTAGGTAAATGAAGCCAAGTCAAACCAATCAACCACAAAGGGGATGTCGCTATAATTAAGTCTTTAAATGGGACACTAGTCATCGCATTACGTATTTCTGAATCATGTGCTTTAGAAAGCCCCACACAAAACCATCAATCTATTTAATTAATTAATTTTGTTAGGTACTAATTATTCATTTAAATGGGTCCCACTGGTTCGCTGTACATGACGTTCACATCACTTAACTAATATGAACCAACTATAAAGCTTGGCTTTGGTTCCACATTTTTAGCCAAAAGAAGATTGCAAGTGTGTGAGAGCAACGTTTGCTTTTACGTTCTTTGTGTTTTATATTATACTTGTGTTCAAAGTAACATCATTTTTTAAGTTCGAAAGTTAAGCATTTGAGAACATATTTTTGGACATAAGCAAAATATCAGTGCAAAAATTATATTATCATGCCGATTGACTATAGTTTTGGATAAAAGCACTCAGCGTAAAAAAACATATTATCATGCCGAATCATATGGAAATAAAAGAGTGGTGGAATTCATGTATACAAGTGGATCTTACAAGAATAAGAGATCATTTCCCCATTCCCCCACCTCCTACTCCTCTCTTTTTCTCACCAGTTGGGTTAACACCATAATTTTATTGATCAAAGAGAACGCCCTCCTTTATCAAGATGCTTGCTTGTGCGGCTGTAAGTGCGAAATTTAACCTAAAGAACCAATCATTTCAAAGTTCACATGAGCTAGCCAATTAGAGGAGTGAGTAGCATTCAAGGCATCTTAATTTCATCAAGTTGTGAAGGCTAAGATTTGATTATTATTGTTATTGCCGTGGCTAACAATTTAAAATGCGTTTTCATTTCACTAAGGGGATGAACATGAGTAGTCGAATCTGGGCTCCACCATCGAAATGATATGGTTAGTAATGTTCATCGATATCCAAGAATTATTCTGAACTCGAGTACAAATGAAGTCTCCCAAAAAAAAAATTAGAAAACAAATGGAAAAGTTTGACTTTTGAGTTCATTACACAACTGAAAGATTATAAAACCAAACTAATTTATCACTACCAAAGGTGGAGATCGATTATAGGTAAGTCCCAAAAAATACCACCTAATAAGTCTGAATATAGATTCAAGTGATTGGTTGTCTTTGTGATTATTGTAATCGAGTCTTTCGACTTTTATCAATGATATTTCTATTCCGTAAAATAGAACATTACTTTTGCTTAACGCTGAATTTTAATGAAAAAAAAAATTGTGAGTAGAAAAGACAACATCCTTTCCTGTAACACCCGCACAAGTTTCATCCCTTTTATTCACAATTGAATAATTAAAAATCATCTAAACTTATTCACAAGTAAGTAATGATAAATAAATAAAAGATTAAATCTTCGGTCGGCCAGTACTGTTTCTCATTTTCTTTGCTTTTTGTGCCGTGGGGTTGGGGAGGCCGCCTAGGCAGAGCTTCTTCTGAGGTGACTTTGTGGTGGAGGTGGCTTTCAGGACAGTGCATGATTGATCCAATCCAAGAGGAACAAGACAAATCGAAAACAAAGTCAATTTATTTTTTATGGCTTCTTCTATTAAAGACCTTACAAAGACAGGCCCTCCATTTAACCCTAGCTAGTAATGACACGGACATTATATTTTATTTTCCACCAATGTGTTCCTGCCATGCATTACAGACATTATCCTCATATGTTGCACTGATATTAATATTTTTCCCTATAACAATTTGATACTTAGAACAGAAAATCTAAACCTTTAAGTCTGACAAATAAATCTAATGTTGTTGGATTTTGAAAATGTTACAAATTCGACTTTACTTTCCTCTCATTCTTTCATTAAAATTTAAAAAAAAAAAATTCAATAATAGACGGGAGTCATTTGCTAGAGCAGTGAGCTCATCCCCTTACACCTAAATTCGAGTTCTCCACTCCATTCGCCAATATATGTACTTACCATACACATATACTATAGAAAATCTTATAAACCTATAAGTACCTACTATTTTGGGCATGAAATTTTTTTTATTAGTTCCTAATAGCATTTTGTAGAGACTGATCTTATATATATGTGAAAGGTCCCTGTTGAGCCTTTTTTTAGTAGTATATTCCAATCTTCATGACTCGACCAGTGAAGGTAGAGTGTTGTTCTATATACGAAAGACTATAAAAAGAGACCAACAATATGAAGTTGAGACTGACACTTGCATGAGAGAAGCACATGCATGGATGGATATGTAAACATCGGCGCCCTTGTTTGCCATCTTTTCTGATTACAATCCAAACCTCTCTCTCTCTCTCTCTCTCTCTCCACATGCATGGATGGATATGTAAACATCGGCGCCCTTGTTTGCCATCTTTTCTGATTACAATCCAAACCTCTCTCTCTCTCTGCGTCTTTTATGCCAACTAATTTTACTAGACAAGTCAACTCATAGTACAATGCCATCTAATTACCAGACCAGTCAACTCATAGTGTGTTGTTTATAATTAATTAATATATATATATATATTATGTGTAGTTCACTAATCAAATATCACCGGCGAAGAACAAATAATTGAGATCCATGAAAAAATTATAGATCTTGACGAATACTTTGACAAAATAATAATTTTTAAATTTAAGAAGAAAATAAAGCTTATTTTAGCGATTCAAAATTTGAAAGAATTCGCGTAATCATGTTATAGCCAATCATTATGTACAAAGAGAGAAACCGTGTGATGTTTTGAGGGAAGGAAATTTTCTTTCTTACGCCATACACTTTAAAATTTTTGTTTGGGCTAAGAATTTGATTGAATCACAAACTAATCTACGCCATATAATACCATCACAAGAACATCATCATCTTTAAAGGAGATCTTAAATGAATCATGAATCTATCCAACTACGAAGACAATTTTTATGGAACATGACTTCCACATCTCATGTCATCTCTCGGATATCAAGAACCTGGTGGCAAACGCCTTAGACAATATAGAACACTCAATCCCTAAAATATAATCCGGTAATGCTTTCTTAAAACTCTCAACACTTTATTACAAACTTTTTTTTTTCTAGAAAATGAAAAAAATGAGAATATATTATAATTTTTTTGTGGACTTTACATGAGTCCTACATTTTAGACTAAAGTTCATTTTAGACTTTTAGTTCCAACCTATGCTTGCAAGCGAAACCATTTATGATTAAACTTTGGTTTTGGTTCCGTGTGTTGGATACGGTCCGATGGTCCATCTGTTGTTCATTTATTTCACCAAAATTGACCCCCAATCAATCAATTTAACCAGCAAACATCAATGGCCTAAAAGGAGAATTCCAAAATGACCAAACTATATGGGTGAACCACAATTTGGATTAGGAATGGTCCAGTCCAAGACTTCAATAATGCATGCAACTTTGTCAAACGTGATCTAGAGGACTAATATTCTCCTATTTTGCATATTAGCGCAAGAATTTTTAAAAAAATTTATTAAAAATAGCCTCTCTCTCTCTTTCTTTCTTTTTTTTCTTTTTCTCAACGTTTGATTAATTTGTTGAATTTTGTCAGTATTGTAGTGTCTGACAACTCATACATTGACACGCATAGAACTTTTTTTTCTTTTCAAATTTGGGGGCCGTAAAGATTTTCTTTTGGGTTTAAGCAACAATCAGTATGTCTCTAAAAGTGTGTTCCATTACTTAGGTGATAAATAAAATGTGCAATCAAGAAGTTATCGAATGATACTAAAATACAGTCACATGATGCAACCAATTTACGTGTTATGACATGCTGCATGTAAGTGATTTTAGCATCCGGATGAGATAATAACTCTTTACTTACATGCCCTCACCTCACCCTTGCTTTGGAAAAAATACTAACCACCAACTGCTTAGTTTTAAGGAGTCGAGCCATTCTCAATATATTAATTGTGCTTCCAGTTGCTTAGCTTGGAGTGTCGTGCTATTAAAGTTGTCTTCGAAATAAGTCACACGTCATTTGGAACAAAAACAAATCAGCAAACTTATTAAATTGGCTGCACTATAATTCCACAAGTTACTATCACAGGCTCACAGCAATGAAAAGTGGTTACTATTACAAGTGGTCCTTGTAGGACCCTAACGTGTTAGGCGGGGCTTCCCGGTATGAGGGAGGGTCCCCTATTTAGAGCACAAAAGACTAAATCCAAACTACTCTATATATACAGAGGATGTGATGAATAATATGGTCTATAATTCGATGTTTAGCATTTCTCTTATTTTTTAGGAGTTTTTTCTTTTATTCTCTAACTATAGTACCTATGATATTAAGGAGTTTCATCACATCATACTTATAGTAAACACACGGGAAAAATACGAGTAAAGTACGTATGTGTGTTATTTAGTAAAAATTTTAAAAACTACGGTAAAAGATATGTACACACACGTATATAAAACACACGTGAACTTACTAACTAGGCATCAAAAGGAATGCCAAGCATTCTTCAATAGGAAGTTGGCATTAGAGAAGTGCTTTGATTTGGTTTGGTGATAATATTGAAAGGATGAAGAGGTTGACAGGTTGAGAGCTCGACACAATAGGGTTTATGGTATGGTGAGGGATGCTCATAAATTGAGTCGGGACCCAACAACAACAAACATCAAAGGAAGGACATCAGCAAATATGCACAGTACAAATCTGAAGGGCATATGTGACATTTTCCCACTGTTTATCTCATTTGAAAAAAGCTGTTGAATCAGCCTCCCAAAAATTTACCTCTAAAAAGTATTTCCCACTCTATCTTTCTTGGTAGGGAAACTGTTTCCCATTATTTTAGATTCAAACCCCACACAGTAAATAAAAGGAAAAAAAAACCCATCTAAAAGATTTCACAATGCCTGTCAGAAATTTAAAAGTAAAATTGCAATCTGTCTCACATTCCATGTGAAACCCCTCCCTCACTCTCTCTCTCCCTCCCTTCCTCTCTCTCTCTCACACATTATATAAGCAGCCATTTCAGACAACTTTTTCTTCACTCCTCCTGGTCCTTTTTATTTTTGCTTTCTCTTTGAATCCAATAGTTTGGAAACCCAAGGAAATGGGTTTCCTATTCAAAGCTCTGTTTTCAACTCTGTTTTTAACTCTGTTTTTGGTTTCCCACCAAACAAAAGCAGAGGATTTCAATTCCTTCAATAATAATAATAATAATGCTTCTGCTTCTTCAACTACTACTTCTGCTGCTTCCAATTCAGTGCCCAGAAAGCTTGCAGGAAAATGCAACTGGTTCCGTGGTACGTGGGTCTACGACGCTTCCTCCAAGCCCCCCTACGATTCCTCCACCTGTCCTTTCTTAGATCCGCAGTTTGACTGCCAGAAGTACGGTCGCCGTGATTCTACTTACCTCAAATACAGATGGCAGCCCTTCTCCTGTGCCTTGCCTAGGTACCTGCTTCTCATTCTTTTAGCCCTTCTTTTTTACAGACAAATCACTATTCGGCAGTGTGAGCTTCTTATTTATACATATGTGTCAAACTGTAATTTACAAACACGAGTTTAGAGGTATCAAACTGGCCGAGCCGGCGCAAATTGAAATGGGTGCTCAAGAGAAACTTACCCTCTCTGTGTTTTTTTAAATTTTGGTTTGCAGGTTTAATGGGTTGAAATTTTTGGAGAAATGGAGGGGGAAGAAGATTATGTTTGTAGGGGACTCACTCAGTTTCAACCAGTGGGTGTCTTTAACATGTATGCTTCATGCATGGGTGCCAAATTCCAGAACAACTCATTTTAGAAAAGATGGATTAGCTTCAGTCACATTCCAGGTGAGTGTGTTGAAATTATTAATTTTTTTTTATTTTTGGCTTTGAAAAGAGATGGTATGATAATCATTGGATATAACAGTGCGTGCATGTTTTGTCCCTTTTAAGTCTGTAGCTTTTAAGAAAAGGTAATTAAGCTTTTCCATTCAAAATGATTTGAAATTTATTTTGCCCATTGGAACAAGAAAGAGAGATGCAAAATTTGAGCTAGTTTCAAGTATGAACGATTGCCATGCTTGTATGAACTTGTGGAGAGTGTGAGAGCATTAAAAAGTGGAGCGTGATTGGTGCCTAGGCCTTTTCACTTTGCCGGTGGTATGTCAGAGGTTGTGTTCTATTTTATGTGGTAAATGAATTTTCTTTGCCAAAACAAAAATTACATAAATAAAAGATATGGTTAATCATTTTATTAGTCCTTGAATTTAGACTCGATTTGTATTTGAGTATCTCAATTTCCAAAATAGTTCCCGTGGTCCTTTAACTTTAGTTTCGTTATGACAAATGATCCTGCCATTAATTTTGTTAACTTTTCTGTTAAATGCAGGGGCAAAATAGTATATTTGTATCAAAATTGATTAAAATATGAATAAAATTTTTAAAAAACAAAAAAAATTAAAATTTAACTCTCTCTCCCCTCTATCCCGATTTCAAACTTGATTTTTTTTTTGGTTGGTTTTTTATTTGATTTTCTTTTATTGTTATTTTAAAGATATGATTTTTAATTCATTTTTTTTGTTTTAATATAAAAATACCATTTTACCCATGCATTTAATAGAAAAAGTTAACAAAATTGATAGCAGAACTATTTGTCCAAATGAAACTAAAGTTAAAGGACCACGGGAACCATTTTGAAAATTGAGGTACTCAAATGCAAATCGAGTCAAAGTTTAAGGACTAATAAAACGATTAATAGGAACCCTAATATACTCTTACTTTTACGACTTCATTTTTAACTTCAAATTTCTAGAAGCTTTACATTTCTTGATGGCCCATGGTTTTTTTGTTTGTTTTTGTTTTGTCAAACTATAGATTTGATTTATTGAAAAATCGAGACGGTTATGTCATCTATAATCTCTTTCGCTTTTCCTTCCTTTCTTCCTTTATGAGTGCTCTTTTGGGAAAAATGTATAATGAAAGTTTGAATCTAATAAAACTTCCCATTGCTTGAAAATTCCTATTTTACATTGAACTGTAGTTTCGAACAATCAATTATGATGCCTTAATTGAGAGTTCGTTACAATCAGTCCATTGCCTACTTCTCTAAAATTGAGATGTATCAAAATGGAAGTGAATATATGGGGGATGTTTTATGTTGTTTACGCAAAGAACCCACTAGTATAGTAGTTTGAAGTATTTATTCCCTCAGACAAAGTCTTGAATTCGAGTCTTAGTATCAATGGCAAAGGACCCACTAGTGTGTGATTTTAATATATTATCATCCTTCTCAATAAGAAAGATTTAAAAAAAAAAAAAATTGAGATATGTTTTAGTTAGCACTCAAATCCAGCTATACAAAACGACAACACATCATAGGACGGCCCAGCTATCACTCGTTTATCTTGCACTTATGTATGTGTTGAACAAAAGAAGAACTTATACATCTGTACTTTAATTGCTACATCTTTAATCGTATTTGTTAATGTATTTATCTTTTTGTTTTTTTTTGGGTTTTGTAGAGGAAGGATAATGATCTTTTTCTTTTGGCATTCTTTTTTCCTTTTTTCTTCTTTTGGAATAAAAGTTTTTTGGTGGGCTAGGCGTAAACCCCTATTTTTTTTTTCTTTTTAAAATAATTAAATAAAAGAAATAAGTCCAAAGTTGGACCACCCTCAAAGTTAAGAGAGGCCAATCTTTCTTCATGTTTTTTGACCTTTCCCATAGTTAGAGAAGAAAATCAATTCCTTAATTCAAACTTAGTTTGATCAGGAAATCAAATAATTATTAGCGTTAATTTTTGTACATGTGATCGGGAGTTTGAATTCTGTACATTTAGTTATTAAATTGATAAGAATATAACTTTTTAGTCTTAATGAAAAGTATATATATATTTTTCGTTGGAATGAGAAAAAAAAAATTGAAAGCATCATTCTTATTTTTATTTATTTATTTATTAATTTTCTTGGACAGGATTATGGAGTTCAAATACTACTATATCGCACAACATACTTGGTGGATCTTGTCAACGAGAAGGTAGGCCGAGTGTTGAAGCTGGACTCAATTAGGAGCGGCAACGCATGGAGAGGCATGGACCTGCTGATCTTCGACACGTGGCACTGGTGGACCCACACAGGAAGAGCACAGCCGTACGTTTACACTCCCATTTTCATGGCATCACATGGTCTGTTTTTTGTCCATATCCACCAAAATTAACGTGTCGTCTTCCACGTTTGCAGATGGGACTATCTGGAAGAGAGGGGCAAACTGTACAAAGATATGAACCGTCTGGTAGCGTTTTATAAAGGACTTACAACTTGGTCTAGATGGGTCAACCGATATGTTGATGCTTCCAAAACCAAGGTCTTCTTCCAAGGGATTTCTCCAACCCACTATGAGTGAGTAATCTCATCTTCAACCTTCATTATGTTCTATTTTATTTATTTATTATATATATTTAATATGTTATGTGGTCGCCATGTATAGTAGTCTTTAACCGTGATCGTTCATGAACTTATACTTGAATTTCATTTTGATCCTTCAATTTTTGGATGTGTTCCAATTTAGACATTCGGTAACATTTTTGGTTGGTTTTTAGAGAATAATTGTATCCAAATTGATGGTTTTATCCGGAAATAAATGGAATTTAACGGGCAGAATAAATTGGAACACGTTCTAAGAGTCGGAGGACCAAATTGACACAAAAACCTATGTATGTATATAGTTTTTACTTTGTTAGAGGAAGTTCTTAGTTTGAATTTTATAAACGACTATTATTGATTAAAAAAAACCGAATATTTTCACCTAATCAATGTTTCTCATTGCCAAAAATCATACTTTGTTTTTACGATTGTCATGCTTAAATGAATTTATTAGTGAAATCCTATTATCTTATATAGTTACTTTTAGCTCTTCCTATGTGCTATCTAATCTCTTATATCTTGATTTGTGAAAGCAAACACTAACAAAGTGCAATCAATCTTACATAAGTGATGGTTGTTTATATGAAATTAGGGGCAGGGATTGGAACCAACCAACAAGATCATGCTCAAGTGAAACACAACCATTCTTTGGAGCAAAGTACCCAGCAGGCATTCCCTTGTCTTGGGTTGTAGTCAACAAAGTGTTGGCTAGGATTAAGAAACCAGTCTATCTTCTTGACATTACATTTCTCTCACAAATGCGTAAAGATGCTCACCCATCTAGGTATAGTGGCGGCCACGGGGGAACAGATTGCAGCCATTGGTGTCTTCCTGGCCTCCCCGATACTTGGAACGACCTCCTATATGCAGCTCTATTTGGTTGAAGGAAATAAAAAATAAAAAATTCACAAGCATTGATTAATGTTGTATTTAACGGAATTAGGTGCATTAATTCTTGAAAGAAACTCTCATTGTTTCAGGAAGTAGGGCATTTTATTACTTGTGCATTTGAGCAATAAAAGGGTTCGTGATTCAATTGTATATTTACATTATTTGGCAGTCAGATTATTGATCCCTAGAATTGTAGAAAACTGCCCTTTAAATTATAGAACATTTTTTTTTTTGGGTGATTTAACTCGATCTCCCAGCCGTAGTAGAGCCATAAATTTTTCGAGGTAAGGGAGATGCAGCTGCACTTCTTTACACCTCTGTAGCTCTGCCACTGCACACAGTCGATGTGCAACTTTCTAAACCAATCATAATAGTTATTGGCATTTTGTTTGTTTGTTTTTTTTTTTGGGTCAATAACTATTTTTATTTTTATTTTTTTGGTCTTAAATAACTATTGGCTTTTACCAATCATTTAGAGCTAAAAATAGGTTGGGCCAGCTCTACTTTTGCTTTATCAAGGACTGTCTAATAACCATTTTCTTGAACCAGATATTAGCACAACATGGGCTCGCAATCTGTGCACGTGCCCATAAGAGCTATTCTCATACATTTTCTTTTATTTTTACTATTATTCACTATTTACTCAACATTTTATTATCTTTCAAGTTCTATTTTTATTTCTTTTCTTTATGACTTTTTCTATCTAAAGCGGAGGGGTGTGGAGCACCATGGAAGATGTTTTCTTGTCTGAGTCTTGGCTCCAAGTTAGTCATTGTCTCATGTCAGGCAATGAGATGAAATTTTGTCATAAGTGGAAAAAAATTCATGCCGAATTTATTGAAAGAATTCCAGGGTCGACTCGTACGGAAATGATATTGTCTAGTAGGTGGAAAATTCTCAATAAAGAGTTGGTAAAATGGAGAGATGTCTTGGCAAAAGCGATGGACAACCATAAAAGCGGGGAAAATCTTAGTAATGAGGTAAGTATTTTGTAATTTTCGTTTTATTAAGTTTAATGTCCTAATATATATAATGTTTCTGGCATTTTCAATATTTTGTTAATATTTCTTGCATTTTAAATATTTTGTTAATATGTCTTGTGTAACAACCCGATCCTAAATTATTAGTTAATTATTAATTTATTCTAATAAAGGACTATTATACCCATATAATATTTTAAATGGTTTAAAAGTTACCTTTTTATTCGGGAAGGAATTTGGGGATTTCAATTGTACCGTTACGTAGAGCATGTCGAAACGATTCCGTAGACACGTAGTGGACTCAAATCGGAGTTGTAACAAAGAAACGGTGATCAAAAGAAGTTCAGTGGCATAACCGTAAATATTTCGAAGTTTAGTTAATTTAAAACACAGAATTTCTGCATTTCGGGGGGGCTCGATCAGACAACTTCCGGAGGTGATTTCTCTCAACTCAGACCACCAATTCAAGCAAGACCAGTCCCGTTAGAACCACTACACTTCCCTCTTCCAGCCCCAGTTCTTTGTCTCCCCGATCCACAGCCGTAGTCGCCGGAAACAGCCAAGAAACAGGGGGTGTTGGACAGTTTTTCATAAACTTTCGCCGGCTCGTTCTCCGTCATCCGGCCACCATTTTCGGTGATCCAGGTATGGAAACTCATCTATTTCTCGATCCCTAGCTGCCGGTTGGGTAGGATTTCAGAAATTTCTAGCGTAGTTAACTCGATCTTGGATCCAAAGTTTGGCCGGATTTCGGGTTGAGATTCCGGCCACTTCCGGCCAGTTTTTGGGGTAGGTCCAAGAACAAAAGTGGCTCCAATTAGGGTGTTACACCTAGGGTAGGAGTTTTGAGCCGTGATTTGGAGATTTTTCGGCGAAGCGGTATCGCTTTAGGCACCACGTGCTGTCGGCGTGTGTGGCGGCGTGTGAGCGGCAGGGTGGGCACCACAATCAGTCCTAGAATAATCCCTTAGTCCTCACGAGTGCGTAGGATTTCGCGGACCTTAATTCGGATAACGTTTGAACCCCGAACGGATCTCGCCTAGTGTGTGATTTCCGGGTTCAGCATGTTTGACCCGTTGGATCGTAGTCATGTTCAGGTATGTTGACTCAGGTAATTCCAGCATTGTATAATAGTTGATGGATCGTAAAACGGAGTTCCATATATTTTAGAAATGCCAGCTCTAGAGCTATGTTTACATTAAACAAGTCCAGATCGAAAGGAGTTATCTAAATCCTGTTATGGGATGAGCAGATAGTTAGTTATAGGTTGCGGCCTGGATAGAAGCAGTATCTCCGAGGCTTGCCAGTTTGCAGATCAGGAACAGAGGAAAGAATTACGTATGGCTTGATTCCTTAGTAAGGGTACGTAGGCAGCCTACAGTTATAAGGTGCAGTCACGAGTCAGAGCCTTTGAGTGTGTGTTATTGTTTTTAGGGCATTTTGGTCATTTGTGACCCACACCCACCAGGCGTCAGTTATAAACAGGGTTAGGCCCAGATTCCAAAGTGGAATTTGGGTTAGGTCCTTTCATCTTGTATTTTCAATATTTTGTTATTATTTCTTGCATAAATAATATTTTGTTAATATTTGTTGCATATCTAATATATTTGTAAGGTTGATTGCATTTCTATTATTTTTTTTTTAATGTTACTTGCATATCCAATATATTTTAAATATTTCTTGGATTTTCATTATATATTTTTTATTAATAGATGATTCAAGCACATATGTGGTTTGGTGCAATTGGGTAAGGCAAAAAAGTTTTCAACCATCATGAATGTTGGGAGGCGGTGAAAAATTGCAAACGCTTCAAAATTAATCCCACGGGTCCCGCTGTTATGTTAAACGAGACGCCACTCCATGATTTAACGACATCGGATTCATCTCTCGATTCCCCTATGAGTCAAGACTCACCTATTGAAAAGGAGCCGAGACCTATTGGCCGAAAGGCTGCGAAGGCAAAGAAATTGGGTAATTCGAGCAGTAATACATCAAAATTTTTGGAGGAAATTGCAAAGCAGGGTGCCATAAGAATTGAAATGGAGCAGAAATGCCAAGAGAACGAGATGACAATTTGAGCAGAATATGCACAAGAAAGGAAGTATTTGCGCAAAAAAGAGATGGACAAGCCGGATCGGGAAACCATGGCGATGGATACAAGCGATATGTCTCCCGAAACAAAATAATTTTGAAGCTAGAATGAAGGGATGTTATGAGAAGAAGACTTTTCCAGGATGATGGGCCACAGATTGGTTAAGTGATCAAAACCATTAAATTAGTTGGCAAACCTTTTAGGCCTGGATAGAAGCAGTATCTCCGAGGCTTGCCAGTTTGCAGATCAGGAACAGAGGAAAGAATTACGTATGGCTTGATTCCTTAGTAAGGGTACGTAGGCAGCCTACAGTTATAAGGTGCAGTCACGAGTCAGAGCCTTTGAGTGTGTGTTATTGTTTTTAGGGCATTTTGGTCATTTGTGACCCACACCCACCAGGCGTCAGTTATAAACAGGGTTAGGCCCAGATTCCAAAGTGGAATTTGGGTTAGGTCCTTTCATCTTGTATTTTCAATATTTTGTTATTATTTCTTGCATAAATAATATTTTGTTAATATTTGTTGCATATCTAATATATTTGTAAGGTTGATTGCATTTCTATTATTTTTTTTTTAATGTTACTTGCATATCCAATATATTTTAAATATTTCTTGGATTTTCATTATATATTTTTTATTAATAGATGATTCAAGCACATATGTGGTTTGGTGCAATTGGGTAAGGCAAAAAAGTTTTCAACCATCATGAATGTTGGGAGGCGGTGAAAAATTGCAAACGCTTCAAAATTAATCCCACGGGTCCCGCTGTTATGTTAAACGAGACGCCACTCCATGATTTAACGACATCGGATTCATCTCTCGATTCCCCTATGAGTCAAGACTCACCTATTGAAAAGGAGCCGAGACCTATTGGCCGAAAGGCTGCGAAGGCAAAGAAATTGGGTAATTCGAGCAGTAATACATCAAAATTTTTGGAGGAAATTGCAAAGCAGGGTGCCATAAGAATTGAAATGGAGCAGAAACGCCAAGAGAACGAAATGGCAATTCGAGCAGAATATGCAAAAGAAAGGGAGTATTTGCGCAAAAAAGAGATGGACAAGACGGATCGGGAAACCATGGCGATGGATACAAGCCATATGTCCCCTGAAACAAAACAATTTTGGAAGCTAGAACGAAGGGATGTTATGAGAAGAAGACTTTTCCGTGACGATGGACCTAGCAACACGAATTGGTTAAATGATCAAAACCATTAAATTAGTTGGCATACCTTTTATTTATTTGTATTTTCATGATTTGTATTTTTTTTTTTGGGTCTAATTCATGTATTTTATTTGTTGGCTAGATAGAGATGTTACGTTGCTTGATTTGATTGGATGAACATCTTATTTGAAATTTGAAATTTATCTGAAATTTGAATTTTATAATTCATTCAAAATTTGAACCCAAATTTATCTGAAATTTGAATTTTGAAATTCATCCTAAATTTGAACCCAAATTTATCAGAATTTTGAATTTTGAAATTCATTCGAAATTTGAACTAAAAAATTTATCTAAATTTTGAATTTTGAAATTCATTCGAAATTTGAACCCAAAAATCTTATCCGATTATGAATAGTTTTGACACGTAGGAAATCGAAAATCTTATCCGAAAATATTATCCAAATTAATTATTGAGGTAAAAAAATTTGTGAAAAAAACAAAAAAGTGAATAGTAATTGCCTTTTGCCATGGCAACGGGTGGGAACACACAATACTATTTGCAAGAGCAACCACTATTCACGTGAATAGTGGCTGTCCTAGCCCCCCCTTGCCATGACAAGGGACAAATGGGTGGAGTTGCTCTAAATATGCTAGTGTGGAGACATGTTGACTTCATGATTTGTAGATAATTGCATTTTATCCTCTCAGGTTCGACATCAATTGCAAATTTAGATATCTTGCTTAAAAATTTGCAATGTAACGTTGGTAGTGCAATGTTAGACCCTCATAGTTTCACCGTTAAATAACGGCGCAGTCGATGAATTCCCAATCCTTACACCACGTGACCAAACTTATGACCAAATATCCATAAGGGACCGATTTAGCCACTCTTCATATATAAATTAAAAAATGAAAAAATTACAAGAGTTTATAATTCAAGTGATTAACAACAGTCATCTATGCATGTAATATCATGTGTTTGAATTCCCTTTATTCAAGAGCGAAACTGTGTATAGGCGGCCTGGGCCCAATGCAGCTTTGGGGCTGACTAAATTCTGCCCATATATAGAGCTATGGGCTTTTATCATATTTAGCCCATCAAAACCAGCTGGAAAACATTTTGACCCACAACCCATAACAAAACATTTGATCAATGGCTCCCTCGACAAAATATTTTTGCAATCAAACGTTGTTTGAACCCATAAATCAGCGTTCCTTACTGGTAATCATCTTATTCACGAAGCCAATGCGGAGTATCTCTGAGTCTCAAATCGAACTAGACATGCCATGTGTTTTGCACAACCGAAGAAGTCGACCTCCGTGGCACCAAAAGACTTCGCCACGTGTCCCTGCATGTACGGACAAACCAATGTGCGATAATGCTAATCTAAAACAATTGACGTGTGAGCTCCTGGTCGAACATGATATCTGACTCTTCCCCAGAACCCACCACGTGGCATTGCTCCACCCAACACGTCCTTCTCCATGCATAGACGTCCTTACCACCTCCTCGGGCACCGCCATGGCTTCATGTTTTTAACACCAATCTCGAACCACCCTTTCTCATCAGTTCTCAAACCCAGAAAAAAGCAAAACAAAACAAAACTCAAAACCAAAACCAGCAATATTAAACAGCTTTCAATATTTTCGAGAGAAAAAAAAGAGAGGAAATGGCTTCTGAGCAGCAAATGAGAAGGGAAAATACCACCTCAGAGAGGGAGGTGGAGATTGAGAAAGACAAGGTGCCGAAGATCACGACCCACTTTGAGGCTCTGAGAGGGGCGGAAGGCAAAGACACTTCTCTGGACAGCAGCAAGCAGTCGCAGCAGCAGCATGAGGATAAAGCGCGGAGTGGAAGCACGGCGGGTGATGTGGGCATGGGAAAAGCAAAAGAGGCTCATGAGCTCGAGTCTCTCAAGGATCAAGTAGAGAAGGACAAGGATAAGGAGACAGAAGCGCGGGCTGATCAAGGGAGGACTGCCAACATGGTGGCGGATAAAGAGGCCTTGGCTAAAAGAGAGAGCGAAGGCCGAGCTCAAGGTCAAGGAGGAGGCGAAGGTGGGAAATTTGAAGAGCACCACCAAGGGCAAGGTCAAAGTGAAGGTCAAGGCCAAGGTGGAGCGCGTCCTCAAACTCATACGAAGGTTGAAGAGCACCAACGACAAGCCGGGGCTCAAGGACAAGGAGGTGGTGGTCAATATCATGCGAAGGTTGAAGAGCACCAAGGACAAGGCGGAGGTCGTCAATCTCTTGGGCAAGCTGGAGGTGAAGGAAAAGGCGGAGCTCAATCTGTTGGTAAGTTTGAAGTGAGTGGTGAGGAAGAGAAGGGTTCGGCCAATAAAGGCCGAGAAAGTACTGAAGTTGATAAACAATCTAGATGCACACAGATAGGCCAGGGTATAGAGAAAATGACCCTCGATGAAGAGAAGAGTTCTAAAGGAGGCAGAGAAAGTGAGATGAAAAGCGGGGAAGAAAAGGAAGGAAGAAGCACAAACATGACGGGCAGAGGAGATCAGGGTGGAGAGAAAATGGATGGTGGGGAAGAGAAAGGCTCTAAAGGCAGAGAAGAAAAGGAGGGTCGTCAGAAGCAAAACAAAGAACAGCAACCATCTTTGGAAGAAATCTCAAAGTTTAGAGCAGCAGCACAGCAGAATTCCATGGAGGCAATAAGAGCCGCAGAGGAGCGTTATGCCCAGGCTAAAGAATCGGCGAGGCAAGGGATTGGCAGCGCAACCGAGTTTGTCTCAGAGAAAGGTGAGCAAACCAAGGAGACACTGGTACAAGGAGTACAAACTGCAAAAGAAACTCTTAGCAGCGCAGGCAAGACGGTCGTGGAGAAAACAGCCCCAGTAGCAGAGAACGCGAAAGATGTGGCGGTGTCAGCGGGACAGACCACTCTGCATTACGTGGGAGAAGGGGCGGCGAAGGCCAAGGACGTGACGTTGGAGGGCGGGAAGACTGCGGGGGCATATGCCGGTGACGTGGCGGTGGGTTTGAAGGACAAGGCGACTGTGGCTGGCTGGAGTGCCGCGCATTACACGACAGAGGCGGCAGTGGAGGGGACCAAGTTGGCTGCTAGAACTGTGAAAGGGGCGGCGGAGTATGCGGGTCATACAGCTGTGGATATTGTTTCCAAGCCCTTGATTATGGCTAAAGATGCTGCGGCGGTGGCGGGTGAGAAGGCAGGGGAGTACACTGCTAGGAAGAGAGAGGAGGCACAGAGAGAACTGGAGGCCAGGTCAGCTGAGCAAAATAAGTCACAGGTATGGAACAGTACAAATTACATATTGCTTTTATTTTTTTAAAATTCCATCTCACATCTTATATGTGCATCATTTTAATTGAGCCTTGTGAATTTATACATTAGCTGCACATATGTGTTAGAAACACCTATGTTCTGTAGAAATGTATCAGATGAGTACGTTGTGTTTTAATCAATGTTTGGTTTTACTTAAGGGGGGTCAGACTCAACAAGGAAGAGAAAAAGAGGGATCCAAAGGGGGCCAAGGGGAGACTGGTCAGGAATGGCAGAGTCAAGTTCTGGGCACCATGAGAGGTGAGGACATCGGTCAAAAGGGAACGCAGAGCGAAGGTGGTGATCAGCAAAGAAGAGAGGAGAGGACTTATGAGGAAGGCGGTGACAAAGCCAGTAGTGAGGAATACAGGAGTGGCATGGATACCTCTCAAGTGGCCGGTGGCGGTGCCGGCATGGGGGTGGTGCTGGAAGCAATCGGGGAGACACTGGTTGAGATCGCGCAGACGACGAAAGACATGGTGATCGGGCAAGAGGAGGAGAAGAGTAGTAAGCAAGGGGAGTGGAATTCATCAACTGATCAACAGGGCAAGCAAGGGCTGGGCAAGATGAAGTGAAGCATAAATCAAAGCGTTAATATAGCAGTTTCTCAGTCGTTAGTTTTGACTGAGATTTGTGGTACTTGTAATTTGTGTTTATAATTTTGGTTTGGATGTTAAGTTTGTTTTGTGTTGAATAAATTTGAATATGCATTCTGTATTAAAAACTCGTTGCTGCACTTGCTCTGATGAGAGGTCTAGTTTTTGCGTCTCTGGACCAACTTTCTTAACCTAGACCAACTTTATATAAAATAAAAATAAATATCGGGACGAGATTACCCTTGTGGTAAGTTTGAAAGCAAATGTCTCCCATTGAAGGAAACAACAAAAGGTTCTACATGTTTTATATGCATAACTCGATCATAAATTAATCTTTAATTGTTAAATTTTTCAAGTAAAAAACGATTTTAATCAGAGAATATTTTAATGGATTTAAAATTGATTTTTTGTTTGGAAAAGAATTTGGGAATTTGAGCTGCACTATTCCGTAGAGCTAGATGATATGAGTTCATAAACAGGTGGCATGTTTAAATCAGAGTTTTAACGAAGAAGTTATGATTTACGGATGGGTAGTGGCACAATCGTGATTTTTGCAAAGTCAGATTTTTTTAATAGAAAAACTGGCAGCTCTCTCTCTCCTACTTCACGACACTCTCTCTCCTCTGTTTCTCTCTCCCTGCGACGGCGGAGTTTCTGACAGCGATTCCTTCGCCGTCAAGTCGAATCCGGTGACGCAACCACCACCAAAATATTCGTCTCTCTTCCCTCTTCAAAACCCAGTACATCTTGGAGATCAAAACCATAAATTTAGGGCTCAATTATAGACAAAACCGAAGCCCTGTTTTCCAGCTGCTGTACCGGAAGTTTCAAACCTCATTCCGGCCAACTCCGGCCATTACAAGCCACGATATCAGCATAAAAACACTCCTCTACCTCTCTTCTATGTTTTCCCTCGAAGATTCGACTCTATTCCACGCCGGATGGCTCGATTTAAAGAAAAAAAGTATCTAGGTTTTCCAGCGAAAGAACCAGCTGTTCGAGGGCTTTAGCGGCCAATTCGATCTTCGATGCACGTACATAAATCACTCCTCTTGAAGTGTTGATTATGTTGGTATGCGTGACGGGTGGAAATTTTAAGTTTCGTCGTCGCCAAAACACGAATTGCATCAATTCCAAAGGTCTCTTGAAAAAAAAAAAAAAAAAGAGACATAAATAACTCAAAAGGATTAATGGTTTTGAGTAAAACATGTTGGAATGATCGAACTATGCTTCAATTTAATTTTGAAAATAAATGCATGGATTATGCTTCTATTCATATGATATGTATAGTACAGTTTGTCTTATTTGTAGTAGTAACCATGTTATAATAATTAGAAATTTTTATTAATTTCCTCTTCAGATGATAGCTAATTATATTTAATTGGTGTTTAAACTCTAAATCTTCTTCTTTGGATGTTACAATATTATGGGAAGACATTCACGATGGGGACTACGCCTGCTTACCATCAGGAGCAATAAACAAGGGAAGCAGCTGAAGAAGATGTTTGATCTGCAACAACAACCAAAAACAAGTAATAACCTGTTGAAGACTCGTGCAGTTCTCTTTAGTCTTTGGTGAGAAAAAAAAAAAAGGTGGCAGATTTAAACCAAACCATTACGAAGAAAAAGAAAGATGTACAAGAATCTCATGCAGTTGAAGCGCTCATGTGAAGAGCTACTAAGGATGCATAAGATCCATCCGAGATATTCATCAAAGTATCATGCTTGCCTCTCTCTACGATAACCCCATTTTTTACCACTGCGATCACATCAGCATTCTTGATTGTGGATAGTCTATGGGCAACCACCACTGTGGTCCGGTTTACCATCACTCCGTCTAATGCATCTTGAACCACTCTCTCAGATTCAGCATCGAGTGCACTTGTAGCTTCATCTAACAGTAATATCTTGGGGCTCTTGATTATAGCACGCGCAATGGCTATGCGTTGCTTCTGTCCCCCAGACAATTGCACTCCTCGTTCTCCTACTATGGTGTCAAACCCCTGCATAATGCATTCGGATTAATGTTGCAACAATCTATTACAAGTTATAACTAAGATCAGTTGACTTGTACCCAAAAACATTTATTATAATGCATTAATGTTCTAACCTGTCCTAAGCTACTTATGAACCTGTAGGCATTGGCCAACTCTGATGCAGCTATAATTTCGGCCTCAGTTGCATCTCCTTCTTTTCCATATGCAATGTTGGCGCGGATGGTGTCGTTAAATAAAGCAGGTTCTTGGCTCACAAGCCCCATCTGTTGCCTTAACCATTTCAATTGGAATTTTCCAAGTTCAATTCCATCAAGTGTGATATGACCTGAATCCGGATCATAAAATCTTTGCAACAATGCTACTACTGAGGATTTTCCACTCCCGCTTTCTCCAACCAAGGCAACTGTCTGCAAAAGAGATTCACAAAAGAACCACCTATATGAAGACCTAAACTTCATCATCATGTCATCAAACTAAAATATTATAAGATAATAAATTTATTTAAAAAAGAAAACAGAATTGAAATCTAAATCAATGATGAAATGCTTACATTGCCACAATGAATAGTCAAACTTAGGTCTCGGAAAATCTGTATGTCTGGCCTAGATGGATATTTAAAGATTACACGGTGAAGCTCAATCTCTCCCTTTACGCTGTCCAATTTCACACCAGACTCGTCACTAGAGTCTATCTTTGACTTCCTGTCTATTATTGCAAATATGGAAGCAGCAGCATTCTTGGCTTTACTAAAATCAACAGCAAAGGAGCTGGACTGAGAAATTCCCATAGCTGCCATGGTTAAAGCATAAAAAACCTGCAGGCCAAATGCACATCTTAAAACCATCTACATATGCTTTGGTCTTGTTTTAAAAACTATTCGATGAATGGAGGGAATAATTACTTGGAAAACGTGTGGAAATGTTGTTTTTCCAGCCTCAACAAGTTTAGCTCCCGCATAGAAACAGGTTGCATAGACACAAAACAGAGAGAAGAAAGATATTCCAAATCCTATTCCGCTGATCAAGCCTTGTCTTTTCGCTGCCTCCGTAGGGCCTTCACATTTCCTTCTGTATAGGTCCATTACCTTTTCTTCAGCACAGAAAGAAGCAACTGTTCTTATGCTCCCAACTGCATCATTTGCAACTTGGCTTGCTTCCTCATACATCATCTGCAACCATTTAATTATACATCTTGATCGTTAGAAGAAAGAAGGGATTTGAATTTACAAATTGTGAAATGTTCTAATAATCCAGAATTGCCACTTGAAAATGTAAATGTGGACAAATTATAACCGTATTTAAATGAGAAAGCTTTTACTTTCAGGGAGCGCTAGATCATACCTTTGCATCTGCACTGAATCCTTTCATGAACTTTGCTTGAACATATCCGTTAATTCCGATCAGAGGAATCAATGCGAGTAAAATGAATGCCAGCTGCCAACATGCAGTAAAACCAATGAACAAACCTGCAGCTGCCATGGCAATGCTCTCAACTATCTGAGCTAGTGTGTCTCCTACTAGGGCCCGCACTAGAGCGGCATCTGCTGAGAGCCTGGCACCAATTGCACCACTTGAGTTCTCAGCCTCATCAAACCACCCAACCTCCATGTGAACCACTCTCTCAAAACAAATCAATCTAATACGTTCAATTAACTTACTACCAGCCACAGAAAAGAAGTATTCTCTTGCTGGGATCACCAATAATGATGCCGCACCAAGGGTCATAAACATAATTGCCCAAAACTCTGAATCTTTCTTTTGTTGACGAGGTGGTTCATAGAAAGTCTTTACTACCTTGGACAAAAGCAAACCAAAAATTGGAATCATAACACCACTGATGATTGCAGCTACAGTTCCAATAAGAAGCACTGGAATCTCGGGCTTATTGAGGGCAGCAAGACGGTGCATTGAGATCTTTGGAGGTTTCTCTAATCGCAGGGTAGGGGCTTCTGGATCTGACTGCAATGTGTTGTTCTCACGCTTGCTACCAACAGAGGAATTCCGACTTAAGGATCTTACTGACGCCATCCTTCGACTCAACTGTCTAGAACATTTCGTAGTAATTTCGGATTTGTCTTGAGCTTCTGTTGTTTGTTCTGATTCCTTGTTTACTTCTTGCAAGCGAATAAGTTGAGAGTATGCTCCTTCAGGATCCTTGATTAAGTCTGAGTGCGAGCCTGATCAGTTGACAAAAAGTTACTGTTAATTGATATATACTGAAAGTACTGATCAGAGCTAACAGCCTCTGTGTATATCTTTCCATTGTGAATATATACTGCTGTTTCTCTTCACCCTAGTAGATAAAAATATGCCAGATCCATATAATAATTAACTGCAGCAGCAGTGGACTTCCTGTTGCCTTTCACATTATTTATAAGCCATACGTCTGCGCTCTGAGTGCCAATCCCCAACTAGTCTTAAAAAAAATGACAAAATGATTATCTTTTGCAGTAAATAAATTTTTAGTTGTAGCTTAGTTATTAATCTGTTTGTCTCTATTTACATCATCCTCTAAGGTAATTCTGCAGAAATAATTAATCTGTGTGCATAAAACAGCATAATTTAATTTGCTGCAATCTCCAAACAATGGGTGGGAAAATAAAAAGAATGTGCTATGAATGGCCTTGTTAGATGGAATACCTCTTTCAACCATCTTTCCTTTCTGAATGATAGCAATTGTATCTGCGTTCCTCACTGTGCTCAAACGATGAGCTACAATAACACTAGTTCGGTTTACCATAATCCTATCCAATGCTTCTTGAACTATCCTTTCAGATTCTGCATCAAGTGCACTTGTAGCCTCATCCAGAAGTAAAATTCGTGGATCTTTCAAAACTGCTCTTGCTATAGCAATTCTCTGCTTCTGCCCACCAGACAGCTGAGTTCCGTGCTCACCCACCATGGTGTCAAACCCCTGACCACAAAATATATATGCAATTCCAAAGTGAAGTAAGCCTATATTATGTTCTTATGATGATCATGCGTGTATATATATGTACAGTTCAATCAAAATGAACTAGCTAGAGCAAATAAATTAGAACCTGGGGCAGTTTATCAATAAATTTAGCAGCATTTGCAAGTTGAGCTGCTGCTTCTATCTCTTCAAGAGTAGCACCATCTTTTCCATAGGCAATATTTTCCTTAATGTTGGATGCAAACAGTACAGGTTCCTGGCTGACAAGACCAATTTTACTCCGAATCCATTTGAGCTGAAATTCTTTTAGGTTTATACCATCTATCAAAACTTCACCAGCTCTTGGATCATAAAACCGCTCTATCAGACTGATGACTGTTGACTTCCCACTTCCACTTTCTCCAACCAAAGCTGCAGTGGTTCCACTAGGGATATAAAGTGAGAACCCGTCGAATATTTGTTCATCTGGTCTGGCTGGATAACTGAAAAATACCTCTCTCAACTCTATATCTCCACGAATGTCATTCAATGTCTTTCCTTTTTCGTCATAGGCATCAATCTCTGGCCTCCTACTGATAGTCTCAAACATCTTAAATGCTGCAACTTGACCAGCGGCGAATGCACTTAAGCATGTTGATGCCTGCCCCAGAGACCTAACACATATCCCAAATAGTTCCAAAAGAAAGAAAATTATCAAATTATTAAGAAAAAGAACAAATTAAAAAATAAAGGGAAGAAATTTGAAAGTCAAGAGTGGAGCTTACATGGATGCAGTCAAAACAGCAAGAATCACATTCAGCACATCACCCCCGGAATATCCTTTTTCCCTTATCATTCTTGAACCAAACCATACAGCCAAGGCATAAGAGAAGAACAAAACTAGCATAACGAAACCATGACCTATTCCAGCAGCCGAACCTTCTTGAACACCTGATTTGTAAGCATCCACAAGATTTTTACTGTAACTTGTAATAGCTTTCTTCTCTCCAGTAAAGGATGCAACCTAGATATATGATATAGGAACCAATCAAATGAAAAACATCATCATATATATATTCTTGGTTGGTCACATAAATAAATTAAAAGAAATTAATTATTCCAATAACTAGCTCCAAGGCAAATAAATGTACGTTATGTGACTACATACGGTTCTAATGGAGCCTATCGTCTGATCAAGAACGTTTGCTGCTTTTGCGTAAGCACTTTGTCCATGGGATGCCATCTTGGTTACAATGAAGGATATGGATGCACCAGCTGCCACAAGCAGAGGAACACAGGATAACATGACAAGGGTAAGAGGCCGCACTTTGATGAATGCTATTATAAACCCTGCAATGAAAGTTGAAAATAGCTGGACAAATTTCCCAACCTGCACCAACAAGTTGTTGTTACATTATCATAAGAAGAGTAACACATTTCAAGGTTTCTATTCTTCCATTCCATTTCCAGGTGATTTTTATTTTTATTTCTTGTACTCGTACACGTACCTTCTCACCCATGGCATTTTGTATGAGAACAGTGTCGCCGGACATTCTCCCAACGACCTCTCCACCGTTTGTTTCCATATCAAAGAAAGCAATATCTTGTCTCAATATTGTTTTCAAATACAAAGCTCTTATCCTTGCAGCTTGTCTTTCCCCTGTTACCATCCAGCAACCGACCTCTGTTGAACAAAAAAAAACAGAGGCTTATCAATCCGTTCAAATGCTCAATTAATATATAGAAAAAAGGAATTTCTCCATGCATTGCATTATCAAAAACAAAAGCTTATGATATGTACTTACGAAGAGTTGCAGCGACAGCTGCCCAGATAGCCAAATACACAAATTTTAGAGAGACCTGCAATTTTCCAAGATAAGTGATCATCAAGATGTTCAGCGAATCAATAGAGGAAGAGATCTTGAAACAAAATATATGTATAAAAAACACCTGAGCTCCAGAAGTCATCAAGATTTTCTGGAACTTGAATATTTCACCTCATAAATTAAAACAGAAGTTGATAATGTAAATAAAACTAGATGTTTTTTTTCCAGTGGTGGAGATTAAAACTCAGGTTGTAACTTGTATGTAGACTTGTGAAACATAAGTTTACCTTGGAAACAACACTGAGTCCTATGTGTGTATTGTTTTGATTAGTTCCAAAAGAATCACTCATCTCCCCGACCAGTATCGTCATAATTGACATACATGAACCGTTCCCCACGGCACCAATCGTGCCGATGAGCATCAACGTAATATCAGTCTTATCTGCAAACGAAAATAACTTTATAAATGCAACTTTGTCAGTTTTCTCGTCTCTTCCATAGCTGCTCTTGTTATCATCCCTGTTCATCATGCTAGACCTCCTTTCTTCTTCTTCTTCTTCTTGGTCTTGGTCTTGCTTTTTGATGTTGTATTATTATTTCCCACTTACCACCAGACTTTTGATGTCTCAGTATGTGGGTGTTGACATTTTGTCGTTATCGAGTCAAGGATTTTATTTATTAGCAGATTTTGTATATCTCCATTCACTCAATGACAGCCGTATATACATAGTTATTTATTTATTTATTTAAAATTTTGCGAACATATATATGTATATATAGTTTCCTTACAACATCCACAATCTTACTCTCTATTTTTTAGTTAAATTTTAGCTAAAATTATATAAAAGTTATTTTAAGAGCTCTTTGTAAAATTTAAACTCCGATCATACTCTTTAGTTTAAGGAGTCATAAATGCTATAACTCTTTTTTAATTGGTCAATCTCTATTAAAAAATAGTTAAGATTAATTAAATGTTTGAAATACTCATTAAATAAAGCAGCATTAAATTATAGGGAATCACTAGGAATTCTTTCTTTCTCCTCAGATTTAGGAGCTCCTAGAGATCTCCTTATTTTAGGAGGTGGATAGGGAGCATGGTTGGAGTTGTATTTTTATAATGAATAATGCTACTCTTACCACATTTGTATACTACATTTTTATACCATCTTATGTGGCAGCTGATGTGGACAGTCACATCAATTAAAATTATATAATATTTTCTTTTCTTTTATGATTTATTCCAGTATTTGTTTTTCTAATTGTCTTAATTAAAATACACTTTATTGATTTAATTAATGTGGCATATGATATGGACATGTCACATTATGTGGTATAGAAATGTGGAATAAAAATATGGTAAGTGTAGCATTTCCTCCCTAAAATTTGTCTAAGGATGTGGTTTAAAAAGCTCATTTTGGATGTTCTTTTAAATCTTGTAATATACATCACACTAATTATTGTATATAGTACACTCTAATATTCATACTTCACAAATGGCTTTTATCGCAAATAGTCCATGAGGTTAGCGAAATTATCACTTAATCTTTTTTTTTTTTTTTTTTTTGTTGGTGATATTAATAATCCTTAACGTTACCTATTACACATCAAAATGGTCACAGGCTCCCAGTCGTTAGAAACTCTGTTAAGTTGTTAACTTGGAAGGCAAGTGGGCTCCACATCTCCAATGACGCCGTGCTATGTGGATAAGATAAAAAAATTTATGAAAAACTATTAAAAATTAAAACAATTTATGAAAAATTTGAATTTTTTTTCCAGCCCCCATATACTCTCCCTCTACTCTCTCTCAAGAAGCACAGATACAAAGCTCGACTAGTGTATCTCGTATCTGATACGCTGGGGGATACGATATGCAGTGGATACGCACATCTATGCGCAAGATACGTATCTGAGTCAACGGATATGGTCAATGACTAAAGGATACGCATATTTGACAAAACAGATACGGGTATCCCAATTTTAGGAAAAACTTTTGGGAAAAATTAGAATTCGACACAAATTTGAAGTCTTGAACAACACGGGGTGTTTGCCTTACCTCTTTTGAAACTTTGAAGATATTTTCCTGATCTTCTTCTTGTTTATATAAATAAAGAAGCAAAGCCGACCCCCACCACCCATCAATTCTTCTTCTCCTTCTTCATCAATTCCTCTTCTTCTTCACCCATATAAAAGAAGCTTAGGTTCTTGAATTCATCTGGTGTGGTCGTGGTTGTGGAATTGTTGGTGAATTTTGGTTCTGTCTATTTCTCACGCTTCTCTTTCTAACATGTGTTCTTTGGTCCAACTTTTTTACACTTTTCTCTCTATTTTTGATTCTGCATGTTCACACTTTTTGTCCTTATGCGACCAACACTTTACATATATATTATTATATTACATGTAATGTAATCAACACATATATTATATCATTATTATATTTCATGTCCCTCCCTACCTCCCTCCCTTTCACGTGATGAGCAATTTGATTTTTAAAAACAATTTGTGGTTAGGTAAATTAATAATATTATATTTAATATGTTAAATTTTATTTATATTCAGAAATATGAGTCATTCAGATAATAGTGCAAGTGCTAGTGTTAATCCTACTGAGAATAATGAAATCGACTTCTATTTTTTTTTTCTATAGTTTAAATTTGAATTTGGTTAATGAATTTGAATTTTTATATTAATTAAAATAAGTTTTAAATTATATATATTGTTATTATTATATTTTAATATAAATTTTTAATTGTTGTATCCATAACGTATCGTATTCTAGTTTTTGGAAATTTGCCGTATCTCCATGTCGTATCGTATCGTATTGCCGTATCTGTATCCATGTCCGTGCTTCTTACTCTCCATCTCCCTCTGCTATTTTTCCAGCCCACCACCCCCCATCCCCATTCGCAACCACGCCACAGCTGCATCCCCAACCCCAACCCCTCACCCTCTCCCACTATTTTTTCTCTCCCCTTATACTCTCCCTCTCTCTCCATATGACTGCCCAGTGCCCCCACCCCTCCCCTATGGTGTCGTTTTCTCCCCCACGACCTCCTACCCCAAATGCTATCGATTTATCTAGTTTTGATAGTTTTTTGCAAACCCAAGTGTTTAAGATTGAATTATTTTGATGTTTTGGTTGATGGGTTTTGTGTGAATTTGGAAAAAGGTTGAGATGGGAGGCTGTAAGGCGCCATTTATGAATCATGATCAATAATTTTACCTTTCGATTGTTTCTGAAAGGCTTGGATTGACTGTGAGCTTTTTCGGAATGTGGAGGTATTGAAATTAACAGAGCTGGTGGGGAGGTTGTTGGGAAGAAAACAAAACAGAGGGGAGGAGCGGTGGTGGTGAAGGGCCATTGGAAGTCATATGGAGAGAGGGAGAGGGTAGGGGTTGAGGTTGCTATTGTGGCATGGGTTGTGGGTTGGGATGGGGTGGTGGGCGAGAAAAACAACAGAGGAAGAGGGAGAGTAGAGAGAGGGCAGAGGGGGATGGGGAAAAAAATCAACTTTTTTCTTCAATTTTTAAATTTTTAATGGTTTTAAAAATATATTTTATCTTATTCATGTGTCACGACGTCATTGGAGATGTGGAGCCCATTTACCTTCCACGTCAGCAATTTAATAGAGTTTCTAACGGCAATACTATTTTGATGTATACTAGGCAATAAGTGCATTATTTCTTATATTTTTATACCTATTATATTTGGTTTTTGTAAGGAAAGTTAATTAAAAAGAGCATCATTACCTTACTTTCCTTATTTTCATCTATTCTGCGCTATTGGAAGGATTTTGACTGAAAATCGACTTTTCGAATGAATTTTAGCACAAGGCCAATTGTTAAAGAAAGCTAAGACATTGAAGATCATTGTATCAAAATTTCATAATTTTCTACCAAGCCAAATGCTCCAGACTTACAAATCAAGAGAGCCTAAGTTGAAATCCCGTTAGAACTGTACTGCTGTGGAAGATTGAAGATTTGAAGATCTTTCTGATTTTTTCTAGTGGCGTGTGATATATGCTTGGAAAGATTAGAGATCAAGCTACGTTTCTCACATTTTTCCAGAATTTTATAGGAAGTGGAAAAACCCCCAAAACGTGTGTGCAAGTTGGCTGACGTGTTTCCAAGTCAAAGAAGGATTTTTTCCTAGTTTATTCCCTTAATTTTTTGGGATTTTGTTTTGCTTTAGCAGAGTTTTTCCGAACCTTTTTAGAGTAGAGTTTAGTTGTTTTACACTATATAAGGTCACCCTAAACTCTCTCTAATGAGGAGCCACATACCATTTATCATCTCCCCATATACAACTTTCATACACCCACAAATATATCAGAGAGAGAGCTAAGAATTTGCTGTGACAGTGCTTTTGGAGCTCACAAAGGTGTTGTGGAGAATCCAAAGATAAAACCCATAAGCCAAATCAGTTTTATGACAACAATTCTCTTGTTTATATTTTCTTTTATCATGAACTAATTTTCCTTGTTAGGGCTACGATGTAGCCTAATCGTGAATACTTAATTTTTATAGTTATATTAATTTCTGATTACTATTCCATGTTCAGCATTTGTTACTGTTCTTAATGCTTTGAATATCTGGCCAATATTTAATTGATTTGATTATCCAAATGGAGACCGAGAGGAGATGTTTGGTGTTTGCTTATCGTAACAAATACCATGTCTTGAATAAGTGCCCGAGAGGGACTAACATGACTCATGCAGTTTTCTTGCAGGTTCTCATAGAACTTAATGGGTTTTTGATTTTCTAAATCTGTTGCTTGAGAGAGAATAGGTTGTTAATTATGAATACTTTTGGTTGAGCCCGGAAGGGGATATTGAATGAATTAGGAGAAATCAACTGTCAATATGGGTAGTAATTAGGGTTAATTGGCTATAAGAATTAAGTGGCATTGGTGATGGTGAAATCGGATGCTCTAGTGTCTCATCAACTTGATTTTCCATATCTTTAATTAAATTGCTGTTTTTCAAATGTTTTAGTTTAATTAAATCAATCAATCCTCCTAATTAACTGTTCAAATAAACTTCTGCATTTATCATAATTGGTAATTAAAAGGAAATTACAGTTTTCGTGGGAACGACACTTCACTTATCTCTATATTACTTGTGCGGATTGTGCGCTTGCAATCATTTCACAAAACTAGGTAATGTTAAGGACTATTAATGTCACAAAAACATATTAAGGACGAAATGTGATAATTTTGCTAATCTCTTGCTAACCTAAGCCTTCACAAATATATGAATTCCCTCCTTAAGAACTCAACCTAATTAAGTTAAAAATAGGAATTTAATTTCACATTTCACATACCAACTACATCCATCTATCAATACATAGCATCACATTAATTATAATTCAAAATTCTTCACCAAATGTGGTCATGCTACTCTTACCACATTTGTATACCACATTCTTATACCACCTTATGTGGCAGATGAAGTGAACAACCATATCAATTACAGGTGCATAAATGAGATCTCAGTAGTGTCTCAAGATTATATGATTTTTATATATGCTAGATCCATTTAATTTCTTGTTTCCACATGTATTTTACTCTGCATTAGAGTCCTTGTTGGGGTTAATAACTGTAAACTGGTTTGCAACTCATAACATTAGCCAAATCAGTTATAGGAATTCTCAGGGCTTGTCTTTGTGCCAGTAAAAAGAGATCTCTGAACTTGTAAGACTTTGATGTTGCAGAGGACTAATAGAAAACACAATGCCAAGTACTTCTGGTTACATTCTAATATATCAATTTCATTTATTTACTTGCACGAACAGATTCAGTGAAATTTAAAGTTGCGAATTGATGAACAAGGGAAGCTGCTGAAGAAGATGTTTGATCTGCAACAACAAAAAAACAAGTAATGACCTGTTGAAGACTCATGCAGTTCTCTTTAGTCTTTGGTGAGAAAATAAAAGGTGGCAGATTTAAACCAACCATTACAAAGAAAACGAAAGATGTACAAGAATCTCATGCAGTTGAAGCGCTCATGTGAAGAGCTACTAAGGATGCATAAGATCCATCCGAGATATTCATCAAACTATCATGCTTGCCTCTCTCTACGATAACCCCATTTTTTACCACTGCGATCACATCAGCATTCTTGATTGTGGATAGTCTATGGGCAACCACCACTGTGGTCCGGTTTACCATCACTCCGTCTAATGCATCTTGAACCACTCTCTCAGATTCAGCATCGAGTGCACTTGTAGCTTCATCTAACAGTAATATCTTGGGGCTCTTGATTATAGCACGCACAATGGCTATGCGTTGCTTCTGTCCCCCAGACAGTTGCACTCCTCGTTCTCCTACTATGGTGTCAAACCCCTGCATAATACATTCGGATTAATGTTGCAACAATCTATTATAAGTTATCACTAAGATCAGTTGACTTGTACCCAAAAACATTTATTATAATGCATTAATGTTCTAACCTGTCCTAAGCTACTAATGAACCTGTAGGCATTGGCCAACTCTGATGCAGCTATAATTTCGGCCTCAGTTGCATCTCCATCTTTTCCATATGCAATGTTGGAACGAATGGTGTCGTTAAATAAAGCAGGTTCTTGGCTCACAAGCCCCATCTGTTGCCTTAACCATTTCAATTGGAATTTTCCAAGTTCAATTCCATCAAGTGTGGTATGACCTGAATCCGGATCATAAAATCTTTGCAACAATGCTACTACTGTGGATTTTCCACTCCCACTTTCTCCAACCAAGGCAACTGTCTACAAAAGAGATTCGCAAAAGAACCACTATATGAAGACCTGCACTTCAACATGTCATCAAACTAAAATATTATAAGATAGTAAATTTATTTTTTTTTAAATAACAGAATTGAAATCCAAATCAATGATGAAATGCTTACATTGCCACAATGAATAGTCAAACTTAGGTCTCGGAAAATCTGTATGTCTGGCCTAGATGGATATTTAAAGATTACACGGTGAAGCTCAATCTCTCCCTTTACGCTGTCCAATTTCACACCAGACTCGTCACTAGAGTCTATCTTTGACTTCCTGTCTATTATTGCAAATATGGAAGCAGCAGCATTCTTGGCTTTACTGGAATCAACAGCAAAGGAGCTGGACTGAGAAATTCCCATAGCTGCCATGGTTAAAGCATAAAAAACCTGCAGGCCAAATACACATCTTAAAACCATCTACATATGCTTTGGTCTTGTTTTATTCGATGAATGGTGGGAATAATTACTTGGAAAACGTGTGGAAATATTGTTTTTCCAGCCTCAACAAGTTTAGCTTCCGCATAGAAACAGGTTGCATAGACACAAAAAAGAGAGAAGAAAGATATTCCAAATCCTATTCCACTGATCAAGCCTTGTCTTTTCGCTGCCTCCGTAGGGCCTTCACATTTCCTTTTGTAAAGGTCCATTACCTTTTCTTCAGCACAGAAAGAGGCAACTGTTCTTATGCTCCCAACTGCAGCATTTGCAACTTGGCTTGCTTCCTTGTACATCATCTGCAACCATTTTTATACATCTTGATCGTTAGAAGAAAGAAGGGATTTGAATTTACAAATTGTGAAATGTTCTTATAATCCAGAATTGGCACTTGAAAATGTAAATGTGGACAAACTCTAACTGTATTTAAATGAGAATGCTTTTACTTTCAGGGAGCTATAGATCATACCTTTGCATCTGCACTGAATCCTCTCATGAAATTTGCTTGAAAATATCCGTTAATTCCGATCAGAGGAATCAATGTGAGTAAAATGAATGCCAGCTGCCAACATGCAGTGAAACCAATGAACAAACCTTCAGCTGCAGTGGCAATGCTACTAACCATCTGAGCTAGTGTGTCTCCTACTAGGGCCCGCACTAGAGCGGCATCCGCTGAGAGCCTGGCACCAATTGCACCACTTGAGTTCTCAGCCTGATCAAACCACCCAACCTCCATGTGAACCACTTTCTAGAAACAAATCAATCTGATACGTTCAATTAACTTACTACCAGCCACAGAAAAGAAGTATTCTCTTGCTGGGATCACCAACAATGATGCCACACCAAGGGTCATAAACATAATTGCCCAAAACTCTGAATCTTTCTTTTGTTGACGAGGTGGTTCATAGAAAGTCTTTACTACCTTGGACAAAAGCAAACCAAAAATTGGAATCATTACACCACTGATGATTGCAGCTACAGTTCCAATAAGAAGCACTGGAATCTCGGGCTTATTGAGGGCAGCAAGACGGTGCATTGAGATCTTTGCAGGTTGCTCTAATGGCAGGGCAGGGGCTTATGGGTCTGCCTGCAATGTATTGTTCTCACGCATGCTACCAACAGAGGAATTCCGACTTAAGGATGTTACTAACGACATCCTTTGACTCAACTGTCTAAAACATTTCATAGTAATTTCGGATTTGTTTTGAGCTTCTGCTGTTTGTTCTGATCCCTTGTTTACTTCTTGCAAGCGTATAAGTTGAGAGTATGCTCCTTCAGGATCCTTGAGTAAGTCTGAGTGCGAGCCTGATCAGTTGACAAAAAGTTACTGTTAATTGATATATACAGAAAGTACCGATTAAAGCTAACAGCCTCTGTGTATATCTTTCCATTGTGAACATATACTGCTGTTTCTCTTCACCCTAGTAGATAATAATTAACTGCAGCAGCAGTGGACTTCCTGTTGCCTTTCACATTAATTTTAAGCAGTATGTCTACACTCTAAGTGCCAATCCCTAACTAGTCTGTCCACAGAAAAGATGTATAGATGGGAAAGAAGCAGGAAATGCATATTAGGCATGCATGCAGTTTGATTTTCTATACCATCTTAAACAAAATGACAAAGTGATTTTCTTTTACATCATCCTCTAAGTTAATTCTGCAGAAATAATTATGAGATAGTGTGCATAAAGCAGCAGAATTTAATTATGAGAATAAAAATAATGTGCTATGAATGACCTTATTAGATAGAATACCTCTTTCAACCATCTTTCCTTTATGAATGATTGCAATTGTATCCGCGTTCCTTACCGTGCTCAAACAACGAGCAACAATAACACTAGTTCGGTTTACCATAATCCTATCCAATGCTTCTTGAACTCTCCTTTCAGATTCTGCATCAAGTGCACTTGTAGCTTCATCCAGAAGTAAAATTCGTGGATCTTTCAAAACTGCTCTTGCTATAGCAATTCTCTGCTTCTGCCCACCAGACAGCTGAGTTCCATGCTCACCCACCATGGTGTCAAACCCCTGAACACGAAATATATATGCAATTCCAAAGTGAAGTAAGCCTATATTATGTTCTTATGATGATCATGCGTGTATATATGTGTACAGTTCAATCAAAATGAGCTAGCTAGAGGAAATAAATTCGAACCTGGGGCAGTTTATCAATAAATTTAGCAGCATTTGCAAGTTGAGCTGCTGCTTCTATCTCTTCAAGAGTAGCACCATCTTTTCCGTAGGCAATATTTTCCTTAATGTTGGATGCAAACAGTACAGGTTCCTGGCTGACAAGACCAATTTTACTCCGAATCCATTTGAGCTGAAATTCTTTTAGGTTTATACCATCTATCAAAACTTCACCAGCTCTTGGATCATAAAACCGCTCTATCAGACTGATGACTGTTGACTTCCCACTTCCACTTTCTCCAACCAAAGCTGCAGTGGTTCCACTAGGGATATAAAGTGAGAACCCGTCGAATATTTGTTCATCTGGTCTGGCTGGATAACTGAAAAATACCTCTCTCAACTCTATATCTCCACGAATGTCATTCAATGTCTTTCCTTTTTCGTCATAGGCATCAATCTCTGGCCTCCTACTGATAGTCTCAAACATCTTAAATGCTGCAACTTGACCAGCGGTGAATGCACTTAAGCATGTTGATGCCTGCCCCAGAGACCTAACTCATATCCCAAATAGTTCCAAAAGAAAGAAAATTATCAAATTATTCAGAAAAAAAAAAAAACAAATTAAAACATAAAGGGAAGAAAAAGTTAAGAGTGGAGCTTACATGGATGCAGTCAAAACAGCAAGAATCACATTCAGCACATCACCCCCGGAATATCCTTTTTCCCTTATCATTCTTGAACCAAACCATACAGCCAAGGCATAAGAGAAGAACAAAACTAGCATAACGAAACCATGACCTATTCCAGCAGCCGAACCTTCTTGAACACCTGATTTGTAAGCATCCACAAGATTTTTACTGTAACTTGTAATAGCTTTCTTCTCTCCAGTAAAGGATGCAACCTAGATATATGATATAGGAACCAATCAAATGAAAAACATCATCATGTATATTCTTGGTTGGTCACACATAAATAAATAAAAAGGAATTAATTATTCCAATAGCTTGCTCTAAGGCGAATAAATGTACATTATGTGACTACATACGGTTCTAATGGAGCCTATCGTCTGATCAAGAACGTTTGCTGCTTTTGCGTAAGCACTTTGTCCATGGGATGCCATCTTGGTTACAATGAAGGATATGGATGCACCAGCTGCCACAAGCAGAGGAACACAGGATAACATGACAAGGGTAAGAGGCCGCACTTTGATGAATGCTATTATAAACCCTGCAATGAATGTTGAAAGAAGCTGGACAAATTTCCCAACCTGCACCAACAAGTTGTTGTTACATTATTATAAGAAGAGTAACACATTTCAAGGTTTCTATTCTTCCATTCCATTTCCAGGTGATTTTTATTTTTATTTCTTGTACTCGTACACGTACCTTCTCACCCATGGCATTTTGTATGAGAACAGTGTCGCCGGACATTCTCCCAACGACCTCTCCACCGTTTGTTTCCATATCAAAGAAAGCAATATCTTGTCTCAATATTGTTTTCAAATACAAAGCTCTTATCCTTGCAGCTTGTCTTTCCCCTGTTACCATCCAGCAACCGACCTCTGTTGAACAAAAAACAAAGGGGTTTATCAATCAGTTCAAATGCTCAATTAATATATAGAAGAAAGAATTTCTCTATGCATTGCATTATCAAAAACAAAAACTTATGATATGTACTTACGAAGAATTGCAGCCACAGCTGTCCAGATAGCCAAATACACAAATTTTAGAGAGACCTACAATTTTCCAAGATAAGTACGTGATCATCAAAATGTTCATCGAATCAATAGAGGAAGAGATCAAGTCAAACAGGATTTTCTGGAACTTAAATATTTCACCTCGTAAATTAAAAAAGAAGTTGATAATGTAAATTTAAAAAGGAGATTAGAACTCAGGTTGTAACTTGTCTGTAGACTTGTGAAACATAAGTTTACCTTGGAAACAACACTAAGTCCTATGTGTGTATTGTTTTGATTAGTTCCAAAAGAATCACTCATCTCCCCGACCAGTATCGTCATAATCGGCATACATGAACCGTTCCCCATGGCATCAATCGTGCCGACGAGCATCAACATAATATCAGTCTTATCTGCAAACGAAAATAACTTCATAAATGCATATCTTTCAGTTTTTTCCTCTCCTCCATTGCTGCTCTTGTCGTGATCCCTGTTCTTCATGCTAGACCCCCTCTCTTCTTCTTCTTCTACTACTACTTGGTCTTTTGATGTTGTATTATTATTATTACCAACCAACCACCAGAATTTTGATGTCTCAGTAAGTAGGGGTATTGATTTTTTGTTGTTACCAAATCAAGGATTTGATTAATTAGCAGATTTTGTATATCACCATTCTCTCAATTACAGCTGTATATATATAGTTTCCTTAGGGCATCCACAGTGGGGGATGTAATTTCGGAGGTGTAAAGCCACTTTTACATCCCTTTACATTTTCGGGGGGTGTAAATATGTTTTTTGCTCCAATGAGGGGGTGTAAATTCAGGGGTGTAGCTGTGGGTCCCAGTCTTTTATGTTAACTTTTCTTCATTTTTCTTCTCTTTTCTCGAGTGGATCCCGTCTGCAAGGGATGTAAAAATAGATGTAAATATACATTTTCTTTTACATTCCCATAGTGGTGATGTATATTTACATTCATTTACATTTCCCAATTGAAGATGATTCCTATGACTCAGGATGTATATTTAACATACACCTCTATATATACCCCCCACTGTGGATGCTCTTATAACTCTTCTAATATACATCACACTAATTATTGTATACAATACACTCTAATATTCATACTGCACAAATATATGGATTCCCTCTTTGAGAACTCAACCTAATTAAGTTAAAAACCGGAATTTAATTTCACATACCAACTACATCCATCTATAAATACATAGCATCACATTAATTCAAATTCAAAATTCTTCACCAAATATGATAATGCTACTCTTACTACATTTGTATACCACATTCACATACTACCTTATGTGGTAGATGAAGTGGACAATCACATCAATTAAAAAGTGTCAATAAATCATAAAAGAAAAGAAAATGTTAAATTAATTTTAATTGACCCGTTACCTCATCTACCACATAAGTTGGTATTGGAATGTGGTATACAAAAATATGGTAAGATTAGCATTATTCCAAAAGAAAAACAGCTAAAACAGGAAAAGATTTTCTTTAATGAGAAAAAAGCATCACTGCCCCTCATCTAAGAAAAATAAGAGAAAAAAGTGCCGCTGCCCCTTCTCCCCCTCATCTCTTCTCGTTTTTTTCTTTTAGGTTAGTAAATAAGTCCATTGAGGCGTTTTAAATAAAAAGCCCCTTGTGATAATTTCTTTTAAACCACGGTTAGATTGAAGTCCCCATCACTATTGGCGGAGCCAGGATTTTATATTATGGGTTTTGGGGGGGAGGGGGGGTGGTGGCAATATGTTAGGGTTTAGGGTTGATTCCTTTCCTAGTGTTAAGCTTGTAAATAAATAAATAACCGATTATCTTTAATTTCCTATTTTCTTAAATATACTTGTGAAAGAAAGATTTGATTGGATGTTTCTTTTAATTTTTATTAATTATGTTGGTGGTATCCAGGAGTAACTTAGTCATATTGCTAAGGAAATAGCCTTTTAATTGGAGGGGGAAATGTAAATATCTCATTCTTTTTATTGTGGGGGCCACAAGCATTATTTTAATATATATATATATATGTTATCTAAGTTGTCCAATGCAAAGCCAATATGTATGGTATTTCAGAATTTTGGGAAGGCCAAGGCCCTTGCAAGCCTAATCACACCTCCGTCACTGCCCATCACCCCTTTTAATCTATGTTCTCCACTATCGATAGGTGCAACTTATGTTCTACAAGCTGAAACTTTTGCACTATGCCTAGCTCTCAATAGTGGCAGACCCATAATTTTGTATGTGGGGGATAAAAAAAAGGAAGACTTTGGAAAAGACCAGAGGATGGCAAATATAGGATTTGAAAGCTAGTTGGGCAAAATTTACATGCTAAACTCCACGGTACAAGTGAATTTCTTAAAATCAAAGCCCTAATTAATTTCAACAGTTTGTTGAAATGCTCCATGTGGTTTCCAAATTGTCTTAGTTCACCCCCCGACGTTTGACTCAATATCCCATCTAAACTTCCATTCTGTGACCAAGGTTTCATAACAAAATTGTTAATTTCGCTAACGTGGCATGGGTAGCTTTAAAATAAATATTTTTTCCTTGGGGAAATTATTTTAAATGTTTACGGTTCCCATCCGGCGTGTGCTCATGACAGAACTTGTTAACAATGAAACAGTCAGATTGATAAGGAGATTAAGGACTTGCAGGAAAAATGGGCGATACTTATGTCAATTGATGTGGCCAAAGGTTCTAAAATTAGCAAGCTGCAATCAAAAGAAAATGCCATAGCCGAAGGCATTCAGAGCATCCATTGTGATTTTGAGAAATTAGTTGCTGCAGCATGGTGATTTTTATGATTCTCATGGATGACTCTTCAGATTACCACTGTTTTTGCTAACCTTTGCAGCATCGTTATGGATGACCTTTTGAATGTAATAATGGAAGTGATACCAAACTGTTATGTAGTACTTTTTTGTCATAACAGCCATTAGCCCTAGAAATGCTGGTAACAATTATCTGTATTGCTATAAAACTTACCTTAAGCTACCCTGATCAGCAATCAACCTTCATATCCCAGACCACTAAATGCTGCCAGCTGTAAGTAATTTTGGTTTGTTTTACCTATTCCCTTCCGTACTATATACCTTGATCAACTTTGCCCCTTCGAACTTGGATTTTAATACAAACAGCGAACATCTTTATTAACTTAAAAACTTAATATTATCCGGTTTATCTTAAAATGTTCATCAAGATTTACTTTCTAACTCATAAATTTAAAAGAAGTTGGGTTAATTGTAATACGGTGTTTTCAACTTGAATTGTCATTAGATTGATTATCAAGAAGAATTAATTTATGACAAATCTAACTAGGAACCCACCCTCTGTTTTTATTTCTTTCTTGTTTCCGAATTTTCGAATTTGGGGTGAAAATGAAAATGGTTCAGAAAATATCAAATTTACCCTTCCGTCAAGTTTGTTTATTCTATATATAAAAAAATGGCCATGAAATTCAAGGGTCCATAGTTAATTCCACCAATTCTTCCCTTTAGACCTCATTTTCACCCATGAAATACCCGTTCTTTGACCATTTTCATTTTTTCTATGTCGATTCAAAATATGATTTGAAAGGAAGAATTGGTCAAGTTAACTAAGAGCATAAAAAAGAACACTTGCACGAGAATTGAAAGGGGAAGGGTTGAACTTGGAAGGGTCAATCTAATAATTCGAAAACAAGAAAGAAAAAAAACACCACGGGTGGGTTCCTAGTTAGATTCGTCATCAATTAATTCTGGATAATCAGTCTAATGACAATTCAAATAGATTCGTCATCAATTAATTCTTGATAATCAGTCTAATGACAATTCAAATTGAAAACACCGTATTACCATGCCATTTAGTGAAAAATTCAGGATACTAAATTAAAATTAACCCAACTTCTTTTAAATTTACGAGTTAGAAAGTAACGTTTGACGAACATTTTTCAGATAAAACCAATAATATTAAGTTCTTAAGTTAATAAAGATGTTTGACGTTTGTATCAAAACCCAAGTTCAAAGAGGCAAAGTAGATCAAGGTATATAGTACAGAAAGGAACAAGAAAAGCAAATAAAAATTACTTACAGCTGGCAGCATTAAGTGGTCTAGGATACAGAGGTGGATTGCTGATCAGAGTAGCTTCAGGTAAGTTTTATAGTAGTACAGATAATTGTTACCAGCATCCAAGGCTAATGGCTGTTGTAACAAAATAGCACTACAGAACAGTTTGGTATCACTTCCATTACTCCATTCAAAAGGGTAATCTGAAGGGTCATCCATCACGATGCTGCAAAGGTTAGCAAAAACAGTGGTAATCTAAAGAGTCATCCATCAGAATCATAAGAATCACCATGCTGCAACAGCTAATTTCCCAAAATCGCGATGGATGCTCTGAATGCCTTCAGTTATAGCATTTGCTTTTGATTGCAACTTGCAAAATTTCAGAACCTTTGGTCACATCAATTGACATCAGCGGCGCCCGTTTTTCCTGCAAGTCCTTAATATCCTTATCAATCCCACTGATTGTTTCATTGTTTCTGGTTCTGTCATGAGCATACGCTGTGATCTGAATGTCAACTTCTTGTGATCGGTTCTGAAGCTGCCCCAACTTAACTTTCATTTCAAGCAATTCCTTCAGACGATCCCATACTGCCGTGACATCAAAGCCCAACATTTCCAAGTCAGCTAGTGCCTCCAAAATGCTATCAAATAAGTCTCTAGGATCGCCAACTTGCAAATTGGAAGTCTTCCCACCATAAAGGCAAAGTTTACCATCTTTCCAAGGGCTGATCCTTCACGACAGACCTCTTTACACTTCAATAGTGGATGAAAATGCGGCTTTTGCGGAAATCTTTTGAATACTTCCATGGATTCAATATTTTCCCATAATGGAGAATTTTTCACAAAAGGCAAATGTGGTTGCCCAACTTGTGTTCCTCCATCCTCATTTTGTTGCTTGGCAGTCCCAGCAGGGTTACCTAGAGAACACAATCATGATATTAGTCAAACTAACTACAGCCAAAGGAATCCATTGAAAATTTTCACAATAGCTTACTTGAGCACTCTATGGCTTTTACAGAATGCATTTCATCTATGCACATTGATAAAGGTTGATCATGGGCAGATGCCATTGCAGATATTCCAGTCACAGCCACCTGAACTTCTTTTGTCAAGTAATCCATTGCAGAATCCACAGTTTCTGTCTCTCTCATCATTTCTTCAGAACCTGCAAATTTAAGATAGATGAAATTTTAGACAACACAAGCTATAAAAGTGAATAGGATAAGCAAGTGCTTATCGAAAGAGGAAAAAACAAGAAAAAGGACAAGCATATCCCTAGTAAGTCTAACATCTTTTTATACATCCATGGTTTCAATTTTTTTCCCAACTGGAGAACATTTCAGAACAGCAAAGTGGACTGTCTTGTTGCTCAGTCTCACCTGTTACACCAGTTTCAACCTGTCTTCCTCCGACCTCATTTTGTTTCTTGGAAATCCCAGCAAGTTTACCTTGAAGAAACCTTGATGTTAATCAAACGAACCAAAACCAAAACAATGCTTTGAAAACTTTCACAATAGCTTACTTGAGCCCTCTATTATTGTCTCAATATCCATTGCAGAATCTTCAATATCTGCTTCGACCATTGCATCTTCATAACCTATGATTTTAAGAAAGGTATGAATTTTGCACTACACGGGATAACAATAAATAGGATTAAACAATAACTACCAACAGGGAAAATAGTGAGAAGGATAAGTAAATCTCTTTTATTTCCTATTCACCTACCAATATGTTGCACATTCTCTTATAGACTAATTTTAACAATAGAAAAATATTAAGGGATTTAATTGTAGCTCCCTCACACCAAGGATGAAAATATCGGCAATACAGATATCATCGGGTCTTCAATTTACGAATATTTCAGGGGATACATCGATGTCGTTTGGAACTGTAGTTGTTGCTCAAGTTGAATTGACTAAGACTCAAGTTGTGAAATGAGATTGTATGGTACATCACAACCTGGAAAAACCTATCGTTTATGTAAAAAGAATAAGAGGAACTCATGTGCAATTTAATTTGATGGCTCCTAGCCTCTTCTTCCACTAGTATGTTTTTTATTGGTATTCTATTTTTTTTTTTTTTTTGTGATGAAAAAGATACAAATCAATTACAACATTTGGATGGGTGTTTAGGAAAATGAATTTGGAAGGCTTAGTAAACAGAGGTGGTGAAACATAATTAAGAAACAATGATTTTGCCATTAAAGAAACACACTGACTTTTGGTTTTACCAAGTGTAGATTCTGCAACTATTGAACGGCAATAAGATAAGTTGATGTTCAATCTCTGGGGCGGGTTTCTACTAAGAACGGAATAGCGTTCATGTCCAAAGACAAACAAAGCCCTAGCTTCTAGAGTTCGCTGTTTTCCCAAGCCAGAGAAGGTCTTATACCGCTCGCCTTTGTTTGATATATAGGCTTTTCCAAAAAATTGATAGCATCTGAAGACTGCCATTTGAATGTAAGAAGTGATATATATACATATATATATATATAATGAAAAAGAAAATAAAAAGAGATGCATAACTTTTTTCTCTGGTTTTGTTTCTTCTGATACCTGATGGTCCTTATTAGAATGCATTTTATTCCATTTGCAAAAGGCTAAGCAACAATAGCTTGGAGAACTAGACAATCAAGCAATAATTTCTCATATACGAAAAAGGTAAACCACAAAATTCTTAAGGTGATAATCCCTTGGCCAAGAGTGAGATATTATTTCTGTATTAACATATTTATTGTGTCATCCACATAAAACAAATGTGTCTAAATTGTTGTAGTCAAGAAGGGCAGTGAAGTCGAAAAGGCTGATGAAGAAGATGAGAATGGACTGGACAACATTGAATCTTCTGGTATAATGTCAGATTTTGAACTAACTAGGGGATCTCATGCTGGAACATCATGTTTGCTCCCCATGGAGGTATATCTAAAGCTCGTATGTTATGCTTCTTTGATATCTCTCTATGTATCAAAACTGTAGTCAATATTAAACTTTGGGTCAAAATTGCAAGAAAACTGATATTTCTCACTACTTGTTCAAAGAGGATGGTGGGATCAATTTTCAACCTTGGGACAACAGTGGAAGTGAAACTCAGCAAAGAACATATATTTGATGCTTGGCTTCCAGCAATTTATCTTGGCTAACTAGGGACAACTCTTTCTTGGTTCAATATAAAAGCTCAAACAACTCTGATGTTAAAGTGATCGTACGTGGCAAACAGATTCGGCCTTGCATTGATAAATCACCTTATGGAAAGACGAAAAAGAAACGAAAAATTAATCAGAAACCTAATGATGATGCAACCATTGTAGGGTTTTCCAAGAAGTTTATAGCATATGAAGACTACCATTTGAATGTAATAAGTGATATATATATAAAAAAAAATGAAAAAGAGATGCATGATTTTTTTCTCTAATTTTGTTTCTTCTGATACCTAATGGTCCTTATTAGAATGCATTTTATTAGATTTGCAGAAGGCTAAGCAACAGCAGCTTGGAGAACTGAACAATGAAGCAATAATTTCTCATAAACGAAAAACCACAAAATTCTTAAGGTGATATCCCTTGGCCAAGAGTGAGATATTATTTCTGTATTGACATATTTATTGTGTCATCCACATAAAACAAATGTGTCTAAATTGTTGCAGTCAAGAAGGGCAGTGAAATCGAAAAGGCTGATGAAGAAGATGAGAATGGACTAGACAATATTGAATCTTCTGGTATAATGTCAGATTCTGAACTAACTGGGGGATTTCATGCTGGAACATCATGTTTGCTCCCCATGGAGGTATATCTGAAGCTCGTATTTGATATCTCTATGGTTGAAATAAGAGATGATTCTTCTGTTAGCTAACTGGATACATGCTAATTTGGTGATTAAAATAGTCATGTTTGAGAATTACTTTAATCACCAAAATGACCAACATGACTACTTTAATCACCAAATTAGCATGTATCCAATTAGTTAACAGGAGAATCATCCCTTTATATTTGTTTGATAGAAAGCACACTAGTCTTGCAATTTTGACCCAAAGTATAATGTAGACTACAGTTTTGATACATAGAGAGATATCAAAGAAGCATAACGTACGAGCTTTAGATATACCTCCATGGGGAGCAAACATGATGTTCCATCATGAGATCCCCCAGTTAGTTCAGAATCTGACACTGTACCAGAAAATTCAATGTTGTCCAGTCCATTCTCATCTTCAACATCTTCTTCATCAGCCTTTTCAATTTCACTGCCCTTCTTGACTGCAATAATTTAGACACATTTGTTTTATGAGGATAGCACAATAAATATGTCAATACAGAAATAATATCTCACTCTTGGCCAAGGGATATCACCTTAAGAATTTTGTGGTTTACCTTTTTGTTTATGAGAAATTATTGCTTGATTGTCCAGTTCTCCAAGCTGCTATTGCTCAACCTTCTGCAAATGGAATAAAATGCATTCTAATCAGGACCATCAGATATCAGAAGAAACAAAACCAGAGAAAAAAAATCATGCATATCTTTTTCTTCTCTTTTTTTATATATGCTTCTTACATTCAAATGACAGTCTTCAGATGCTAACAACTTCTTGGAAAAACCTACAATGGTTGCATCATCGTTAGGTTTCTGATTAATTTTTCGTTTCTTTTTTGTCTTTCCATAAGGTGATTTATCAATGTAAGGCCGAATCTCTTTGCCACGTACAATCACTTTAACATCAGAGTTGTTTCAGCTCTTATATTGAACCAAGAAAGAGTTGTCCCCTAGTTCGCTAAGATAAATTGCTGGGAGACAAGCAACGAATGTATGTTCTTTGCTGAGATTCACTTCCACCGCTGTCCCTAGGCTGAAAACTGATCCCACCATCCTTTTTGAACAATTAGTGAGAAATATCAGTTTTCTTTCTATTAGAAGCACAGCATATAGAAATTTCTATCATCCCTCAAAAATAGAAGGAATCCAGATATATTGCAAATGAACTGGAAAGGCATGAACTTGCAATCATATAAGTAAAGTCCTCAATAAATCCAAACTTAAAAACTCTATAAAATCACAAGATCCTAATTTGAGTTACAAAAAACAAAGAGAAGACATGAAAGAAAGATCCTTTGAGTGCAACAACATAAAAAGATTTCTATTTTTCGGGAAAATAGAAATCTTTTTAAGGAAAAGAAGAAGAATCTAAAAGCAGAACAACAAGGGCCAGGCCAATGTACAATAAACAACCTGCATGTTCTTAAATCATGAAAACCAATGGTCAAGATCCAAAGAAAATTCATAAACAAACAAAAGAAAGCCCATGTAACTTGCAAGCATAAACCAAGTACAAATCCTGTATGAAAAAAACAAACCCACAAGCATAATAATTATTAAAATGTAGAACCCACTAGTACCTTTCTTCCGGGGTCGAACCCATTTGCCGTTGAGAAAATCCCAATGAGGGCGCAGCTCAGAGCGCTTTAACTCAAGCAGATCAGGTGGGTTTAAGAAACCTCACACCTCATTACAACCCCGACCCACCAAACATCAATGTAAGAGGCGTCTACGACGTCGGCAGGCTCAAAGGGATGGTCAGGATTGTCGATAAGAGGAAGCACTGGGCGGATGGAGCGCGCATGAATGAGCTCAATGTGTGGCTTGTTTGGGTCATCGTCCGAGCCCAGAGTCTCGTACTGCAACAGAGCCTTCTTCATTTTCTTCTTCGTTGAGGGATCTGAGGGTTGTGGGTCAAGTATTTTGGCTGGGAACCATGCACCTCTGTCTTCGTTGCTACAAACTTCGACCTTCGAATCCTTGCTCAGATGCGCTTCGCTCCTCCTCCTCCACTTTCTTGTTTTCCCTCACTTTCTTTCTCTAGAGGAAAACACACTACTACTACTATATTTGCCAGTGATTTAGTAGCAGAGCGGTCAAATTGCAGGACTCTCTCTCTCTGTCTCTCTCTCCTCAATTCGTGCTTATCTTATCCCAGGTGAAATAAAACGAATGATGGTGAAATTTGAATGATATTTTATTTTTTGTCTGGATTTGAACGATTTGTCGAGTCAATCAAGTTTTCTTGGAAGCCACAGTACTGACAGAGTTATTGTTGGATTGGAAGTTCTGGTTATCCCAAAGATAGGAAAATATACCCAAAAACCCAAAGATATACATTTTGTTGTGCCGTCCCACCCTTATACCAAAGTATACACATTTTGTTGGGCGGTCCCACCTTTATGCCAGAGAAAATAGAGGAATGCTAGCAATCTTCTTTGGCTTTTTATCACAAATGGTCCTTCAGGTTTACAAAATTATCATGAATCATCCCTCAGGTTTTTTTGTGACACTAATAGTCCTTTAGATTATCATCCACCCATCAAAATGGTCCTTCTGTTAGTTTTTGTCAAAACTTCCGTTACAATCACGTGCTCAGCTTGCTTTTTGAAATAATAATATCATTCCACTCAACCTTCGACCAAACCCAACCATTAGAACCCTTTCCCTCCATTTCCTCATGGTCCTTCCATTTTAGCGCCCCTGTAGTATATAACCAATCAAAAAAGAAAAACAGCAACTTCAAATGAAATCTTGCATGTCGTAAACAGCTTGAGGTTGAAAAATAGAAGTCCTGCAAATTCATTATCAATGGCGCATCAAATACAGAGTCCTAAAAAAACTATTGAACCACATCAGTACTCAAAAAACCAGTGCACCACATCAAAGACATCAATCTTGAGCAAGTCCTAACACAATACATCAAAATGAACTTCCCAAATCCTAACAAAATACATCCAAATGAACTTCCCATACAATACATCAAAATGAACTTCCAAGTCCTAACTCAAACTCTCCATGGTCTTCCTCTTTTTGCTAGAGACTCAAGTCTTTTTTGCTGGGTTTGTGGTGTCGTGCCTTGGTTTGATGAAGAAGGTTGTGAAAGAGGAGGCTGTGAACCCACTATTGGTATCGATGTATGAGATTGTGCAGTTGTTGTCCTGTTATGGCCTCCTCTTGCCACCTAAACATATTAATATACTAGTAAAATGCCAAAGAAAATGATATTATATTTTGACCATAGAAAATGACATATGAAAGTGAAAGAACCTTTAACTTTTGTTTCCTTTGCCTAACTGGCTTATCTTTGGGGTCCTTTCGGCCAATTTGAGGCTGCAAATCAAATCTCAACATTATTATGAATTATATAAGGTCCCACCTGTTTATACCTTTTTATATTGAAATGAAATGTGCAAAAGAATTTTATACCTGTTTGGTAGCTGCATTTGTGCTAGAGGTCCCACATGTTTTCTTATTATGTCCATCCTTGCCACATTTGCTGCATTTGAATCTGTCATAAACCCATTTTCTTAGTCTATTTCCTGATGTTGCAGCGGGTGGCTCTCCTTGCTCTCTGACACGTTTCTTTTTAGGTCTCCCAACTTGCTTCTTATATAAAGGAGGCAACAATGGGTTAGGATCATGTCTTTGCCATTGATCTATGCTGGGCATTGGTGATATAATAGGGTTATAAGACTTCAGATAAGCAGCCTTTTTGTAACATTCATCTACATAGTCAAAAGGGTCTTGCCTTCTTCTACTAATGCAAGCGATTGCATGAGAACATGGGATCCCACAAAGATCCCATCTCATACAAGAGCATGATCTTGTTCCAAGATCTACAGCATATTGTCCCCCTTCCATATTTGTCACTTGGTACTTCATATCCCCAGATAATATTGGAATGCAATACCCAGACTCAACCTTGTTTTTTTCAACAATTTTTTCAATCCTTGGTCCCACTGATTTTTTCCATTTAAATGCAGCAACCCTCCTATTTGCCATTCTCACCATGAGATTGGTCCTTATACTCTCAAGCATTTGAAGAATTGGCTTGTCCCTTGCCTTCACTATGGAAGAATTAAAGGCCTCACACAGGTTGTTTAACAACATATCACACTTATAATGGGTTTTAAAGTGAGATCTACTCCAGTGTTGGGCTGGCTTTGGATGCAACCACTTCCAAGCTGCTTCACTTTCCATCTTCATCCTTTCCATTTGACATTTCCACCAAGGGATTGTTGTTTCTCTAGCTGCATCCCACAAAATTTGCTTCAATGTTAATCCAGGATGTGATCCCTTAAAGTTGTTGTAGAAATGCCTCACGCAGTGTCTATGTTCTGCATTGGGTATCAACTCAGCAATTGCAATGCTTAAACCTTTTTGTTTGTCTGATATAAAAGCGTAAGCATGACCATTTTCAATCCTTAAATCCCTTATCAAATGTTGGATGAACCATACCCAAGTTTCCTTATTCTCAATCTCCACAATTGCATAAGCTATAGGAAACATTCCATTGTTCCCATCTGATCCAACTGCTGCCAATAATTGTCCAGGATGTGGTCCTTTAATAAAAGCTCCATCCATACCTATTAGAGGCCTACATCCTTCTATAAACCCTCTCTTGCAAGCATCCAAACATATGTATAACCTATGAAATCTTCTTTGATCACCATCCATCTTTGTTTTAAGCACCACTGTGCTTCCTGGATTTGCTTTCTTCAATTCCTCACAATAGTCATGCAATTTGTGGAATTGATCCACAAAATCACACTTGTTCAATGTACATGCCTTCTTTCTAGCTCTATAGATTTGCTGGGAAGAAGGTTCCAACCCAAAATCCCTCTGAATTGTAGCTGTAATGTTGTTAATTTTAGACAACCTAAAAAATGGAGATTATAAAGATTAGTCTAAACGAAAATTATACTCGCAAGTGCACCTGGTCAATCGTAATATAGTATGGCAAATACGAGGTCATTCCCAAGAGGATTGAGTTCAACTACCAATTAGTCTAACCTAATTTACTTCACAAAATACTTTAACTACTATAATTATATAAACAAGAAATTAAACACGTAGCATACTCACGTAAACACAAAAAGGGTTTAACTTGCAACCATAATGAATCACAGCCTCTTTGAATTGACCTTTGTTGGGAAAGTGCATACCAATATCAAAGCTTGGATTCCTCAACATAGACTCTCTCCTCCATTGTCGATAGTTAGGAACTACTTTGGTCTTTTTCTTCTTGCTACTAACTTCATCATCCACATCAGATTCATCATACCCATGTTTGCTATGCAAATCCTCAGAGTTTTCCAAATGATCTGAAATCTCCCCTGCAAAACCCATCTCTTCAGGCTCCTCTTCAATCGGATTATCTATATTTTCCTCAAACATATTATTATCGATCTCAATCTCTTCAGCTTCTCCTATTTGCTTATAGTCACTATCTATGAAGTCTATATCCAATGGATCTTCCTCATCTTCATCTTGTTCCTCTTCAACCTCACTGTCGTTTTGCCCCTCATATAGTACCTTAAAAGGCTCATTTTCCCCCCAGTTGGGTTTGGTCAAAAAAGTTGAGTGGAATGATGAGATTATATTTCAAAAAACAGGATGAGCACGTGAGTTTAACTTCAGTTTTAACAGAAACTAACAGAATGACTATTTTGATGGGTGGATGATAACCTAAAGGACTTTTAGTGTCACAAAAAAACCTAAAGGACGATTCGTGATAATTTTGTAAACCTGAAGGACCATTTGTGATAAAAAGCCTTTTTTTTATAATAAAAAGCAATAGTATAGCTGAGCGGCAGTTTTTAATTTTTTTTTTTTAAAGAAATAGTATAACTGCGCCACTATACTTGGTTTTTATCACAAATGGTCCTTAACGTTTACGAAATTATCACGAATGGTCCTTGACCTTTTTTTGTGACACTAATAGTCCTTAACGTTTGGATTTTTTATCACAAATGGTCCCTGCCGTTATAAATTCCGTTAAGTGTGATGTGGAAGGTAAGTGGAGCCCACATGTCCAATCACATTGTGACATGTGGATTAAAAAAATAATTAAATACATTTTTAATGAAAATTCCATTTTTTTTTGGCTTAATTATGTACATGCCCCCTGTGCTTTAAGTTTTTCTCAGATTACCACCTGTGGTGGAAAACGTCTCAAAGTACCCCCCAACGTATAAATAACCGTCTCAATTTACCCCATCCGTCAAATTTTTTGACAGTCCGTTACGAACAGTGGGCCCCACTTCGTTTTAACCTTTAAGCTGTTCGAATAAGGGTTTCTAGTTTGTAACAAAGGGGAAATTGGGTTTAGGGTTCATTGGAGAAGA
>NW_007362504.1:510611-533939 GCF_000346735.1 Prunus mume
TTCGTCTTCTCCGCTTCTCTTTCTCCCTGCAAAACAGATCGGAGTAAAAGGACCACACCCGGGGGGTGTTGGCCAAAGGCCCTCCGATGCCTAAGTTAGGTAAGGTATTTCAAGGAAAACCGGGTGGCCGGAGCCGTGTGTGGTGGCCGGAGCCTTGTGTAAGGGAGAGAAAGAAAGTGGTGGCTAGGGTTTGTGAGAAATGATTTCTGCAGAGTTTCAGTAGGAATTTAGACGTACCTCCACCATTGTGTGTGGCTATGCTTTTATAATGGTCTCGGAGGCTAGGGTTTCAGAGGAATAATTCCGTAGATGGAAGAGAATTATTCCTCCCCTTTATGGAATTGATTTGATTAATTAGGGATTTGATTTATTAGGGTAAATCAAATCCCTAATTGTGGTAGGTATCAAATCAAATCCTATTTCGATTAGGTAATTCCTCATTTAATTGAGAATCGGGGTAGGAATTAGGAATCAATTCTCAACCCAATTAGGTAGTCTTCAATTTAATTGGGTAACCCCCAATTAAATTGAGTAACTCCCAATTAGGTTGATTAATTCCCAATTAGGTCAAATAATCCCCAAATGGAATGAATTATTTGACCTAGGGTTTTGACTTAATTTGGTTACCACAAATGAGTTTCGTTTAATCATAAAAGGAATTCTTATGCACATTATATTAGTTTGACCAAATTATAGAACAAGGGCAAACATGAAACCAGCAGCCATGGTTTAAGAAACAGGGGCAGAGCAGGCAGACGCAAAGGCACCGCTACCTCTACGGCATTTGTCTTAAAACAAACAACTCACAGCAGCCACCCAAAGCCAGCTGCAAGCGCATGACCAGCGGCGAATTCCTTGGGGTAAAGGGGTATCTGAAAATTGGAAAATCCCCATGGAAGAGCTGGTTTTGATCCCCTCGGAGGTGTGGATGTGCCGTAAAAATGTACGCCCACCAATCCCGCAGCCACCCACCTCCCCTACACACAGCTAGCTACCCCACTCAATTCACGCACCTCCACCCAAAGGCAGATAACAGCTAGAGCCTCACCAAAGCCATCCTTATATTCTCCCTTCACTGATATCAAGCCGGTTACTTGTTGATTTTTGAATAAGGGATTGAATGTTACTGTAATATAATGTGAATTGAATTGCTGTTTTGAGTAGAATGGTTCAGTTTCAGAATGGTGATGATCAGTTTTTTTTTACTCTGATTTTTATGGGTTTTGATGAGTTGCTTTGGGATTTTGATGGGGTTTTTTTCACTCAAATTCACATAGAATTCTACATATTCACCTCCATGGAATACATAAACAGTACACAGTAAACACAGTGTATGATGAATATAAAACACCAAACTCAGTGATAAAACTAAACTAAAAATAAAAATAAAAAACAATAAAAATAAATTTAAACAATCTGAATGAGATGTGATTAGCAGGGGATTTGAGAAGTGAACCACTCCATCACATGAATTGGGGCTTTGACCAACTCCAGAGCCAACTCCACGACCACCGTCACGCACAAACAGCACGGGCATATGCAAGTCAGCAACAACCTACACACAAAAATATAATAAAAAATTACCCCCACCCAAAAATAAAAACCAAAAAAACCAATCAGACCCCAACTTCAAAATCAACAAGCTCCAGGCACTACGAAATATCAGATTGCATAAAAATCGCATAATTTCAAAAACCCATATGATCAAATTGAATGAAACTGCATAACAAGTTAAGACTCAAGAAAACTAGAGATTGCCCAGATGACCCATATGCCTGAAAATCAATTGAATTGAGAAAGGCAGAAGGAATTGTACCCGACGATCCAGATAACGATGCCGACGATGGAGAGGACGAGGGAGAGGAGAGCAAAAGGAAGGCCGAGCAGAAAGCCCAGAGGCCTGCAATCACCTTCTGAAGAGCACATTTTCTCTCGCTTTCTTTCTTCTTCTTTTTTTCTGGGATTTTGGTTCTTCCGCAGTAACTGTTTGAGAGTTAGAGAGAAGAGAATGGAGAGAGACTTGTTTAGTAATGGGAGACGGCACACGTTGTGTGTTGTATTGTTGGAAGTTTCTTGTGCTTTTCTATTTTCTTTACCAACGCAACGCAACCAGTGGGATATACATGATTACAAAAAATCTGTATTGGTTTTCAATTAAAAAATATTTAAATATTTTTTTTTTCTACTGAGAGAAATCATAAAAACAAATTTTAAGCATCGAATCTTTTACCTTTTCTTTTGGTACCGAAATAATACTTTCGGAATAAAGTTTTACTTTCTAAACCACGTATTTTTCAACTTCTTTTAAAAAAAAATAATAAAAAGAGTGACTATTATTATGTTTTTTTTTTTAAATTCTCCACCCATATTTTGTAACAAGATATGAAGTTTTTTTCTTTTTAATACAAGTAATAGTCTAAACTATAAGGGGATGAAGGGTTTTTCACACACACATTACTAAGTAATGGTGGACATGGTACGGTATTGAGCTCATACTGCTACCGATACTAGAAATTAAAACCGGTACAGTACGATATGAGATTATCGTTTGTCAAAGTCAGTACCGTACCGTACAGTGCCAAATCAGTATCGGTACTATTTCGGTACCAAAATGACACAACTAAAAATTGCAAGACGGGATGAATAAGACAATAAAAATAGCTACTAAATTTCATAATTCATTCATATGATATGCCTTGAGAATCCAAACCTTCAGACTAAAGCTTGAAGACAAAACATAATTTTTTTCATCATAATGTTGGCTACCCAGATTAAATTACAACATTTTCTTATATGTGCAAGACATTAATTATGGGGAAAAAAAACCCAACTGTAGGATAAATATTTTTTTAAGAAAAAAATATCTAGAATTCGGGCCAGGTTTGAGAGAGAGCCTCTCGACAGGACGGGGAGGAGGATTCCCCGAAAATTATTATTGGGAATGGGGCACGGGGGCACATATGGAAAGCTGAGATGATGATGGTATTGTCATATTCAGCCTCAAATCGTTATATTGTCATCCCTATCAAAGTGCTATGAAATTTAAATTTAAAACCACTAATTTAAAAGTTAATGTCTATTTCCACTAACTTACATCCCGTCTTCTTCGATATATAAAGTTAATAATGCGAACTTCGACAATACAAGGGAACCAAATGGAAAATGGGGGGGGACTGCGCCTTATCCCTACTACAATCATCAAAAGCGAGAGAATCCGCGTGTTACTGTGGCTCATAGTATATTGACGTGGGAGCAAATCATTTCACAGCAATGAAGATGTGCCACGTGAACTGAAAGATGTCCATATGGGCTGCCACCTAGAAAAGTAGGTTGTAGTTAAATAGTTGTCTATATGACCTTTTTTTAATTCTTTTTTCATATTCTCAAATAGACATTTCCATGTGGAGCCAAAGAAAAAGACTTGCATGAGATGTTTTGTCAACAAAGCTAGTGTGGCGGTGAGCCCATGATTCCTTGGCGTGTCGTATTAAATGAAGAACAGATGTGCAAAGCTAGTTTGGGAACAGAAGTCGCCTACGCGTGTAGGTGGTGATGCGAGAGGTGATTGCAATATTTGCAAACAAGGCAAAAATAAAGCGAAGATAAGGCAATAATAGCATCTCCTATGGCCATGTGAGCCATGTGCTATATACTATGCATTCCCACCGCATTTTAACCGCTCACTAGAAAAGGTTTATACAGCTTGGATGTCAGAAAAGAGGAGAGAAAACTTCTATAATCGTACATATAACAAATGCATGTACAAAATTTACAAGAAAAAACTATAATGGTGAAGCATCTTAACAAATAATAAAAAAAACAACTGTGAAGCTTACAAGAATTTGACAACAGCTTTTCTACTTGAATTTTTCTGTTGAGCAGAAAAAGAAAGAAATTGAAGAAGAGGGTAAAGATAATAACTCAAAATGTATGTGCACTTTTCTAGGTCTAGTATGATGGCGCTTTCTCTCTCCTCTAAACATGCCAAATTAGGTGGTGCCCTGAAGAAAAATCAGCAAGATAGGTAACTGAGTTGTAATGCTTCTTGCGAACACACAAGAAAGAAAGAAAGTGTGCAACCATATACGAGGATATGCTTCATACCAATTGCTAGGAGACAAAAACATTTGCTGAAGCAAAACAACTAAGGCCTGTTCAAACTTGAGTTCTCACTCTCCATGGAAATTATGGAAGCAAGCCTATCATAAACCTGAATAATAACAGTTGAGATGTTAAGAGTATCCATTTGCCAAAGGATAAAAGATAAATAACAAAGTTCTGAAATTAGTTTCACGGAGCATGTAATGCCAGGATCACATACCTCCGTAAGCTTCTTGGTTTTATCCTTTTTCTTATTCTTATCCTGGTCATTTGTAGGTAAGTCATACCTGTAGAGGAGATGAAGCAAATTGTTATGATTCCATGAACATACATTTTTACACATGCAGACTAGAACGAGAATTTAAGTCATTTTTCAAAAAGATAAAACAAAGTTGAACTTGATATTAATAGTGACATTTTGTACAAAAACTCATCCTAATTAATACCAATCCAAAGAACTGCCAAGAAATACAATTTGCTCACCAATCACGAGGAATGCCAGCCTCATCACGAGCTGAATAATTGAAGGGCCCTCTCAACTCCACATTATACTCTTTTAACAAGTCTGCATGGTTATTGTAAAAAATCCGTATAATGATCAACCTTGCTCTAAGAATGTAGTAGGACTATAGATGAGAATATATACACAGGAAATATGAAGGGACAGCCAAACCTTTAAATGCAGAAGATGGGGTACAATCCATTTTCTGACAGACATCAACAAACCAATGGACTCCAACAGCCACATGTGCAACTTCTTCATCAGCAATTCTAGCTACAATGTCTGATGTCCTGAGATCTCCAAAGCCAACCAATTTTTGCACAAGTCGTGGTCCAGCATCTAGTCCTCGAGCTTCCTAAAACCAAGGATTACAACTCATCAAATATAAGCTAAAGAGAATAAATCTGGACGAAACAAAGATTAAATTCTTTTCTTCTCTTTTCTTTTCTTTCTTGCTTTCTCTTCGTCCTTTTTTTAATGTGTGTGGAGAACACATGTGTACACGTGTGCATTCTTTTCTTCCCTTTCTTACCAAGGAGTCTGCCCTTAAATTGGTTAATAACAACATGCCAAAATGTTGGGGGGAAAAACTAATGTTTCTTAAGTCATCCATCCTCAAATTAACTATATATCCAGATGTTCATGGAGTGACTGATGAGGAAATTATCTTGCAATCAATCAACCATCTCCAATTTTTCTTGGTATTATAAACAGCACCAAATCTTAGCTTTTAAAGAAGCAAATGCCCATCACTCTTAACGAGTTATCAATGTTAAAAAATAGCCTCAAGAAGTACATGTCAGGTAAATTAATTGAAGGAAAACTAAGAGTTCAAGACAATGCCAATCCTGCCTGCAGTAAAGGCAAGTAGATGCAACACATTTATGCGACATCAAACATTATCGCAAAATCATTTGTTTTTGTGTCCAATATGCATCACTAGAAATCCAAAATTTGGTCATCATAGCTAAAGGTAGAACAAGAAGCAGAAGAGTTTATATAGTAAATCAGTCAACTGTTACAGCACTAATCTAGGCTTCTCATGCTTTCTTCCTATAATTTAGCTCAACAATCCTCCAGACCTCACCACAAGTTGACAAAAGTTCTACAGATTCAAAAAATTCATTATTCCAATTTATTTATTTTCAATTTTTGGAGCAGCCATTGTTCTAAAAACCACGAACTTTTACAACTTGATCCCATGTAGTATCAACCGTATAGGCTTACACTCCCTCAACATTCCATACAAATATATACAAAGGTCATAAAGCTCTCTTTATTTGGAGGACATGATAATTTTGAGAGAAATTATACATAAAACATGTGAATATTATCGATAAATACATTCAAATAAAAGTTTTCAAATACTACGTACATATATATATATATATATATATATATATAGGATGATCTCATTCCAGAATGTCTAGCAAATCAAGACTGCAGATTCGGACACAACTTAACCAATTAAACTATCCTGATTGATAGTCTGAAAAGATAACAACATGTTACACAACAAAGCAAGAGAAACTGATTACATATACATTGCACACATGTGAAGATGTTGCCAATCACCAGACAATAGCCAATACAAAACATTGGTATTGAGGGATGTCACAGATTGTTATCGCATGGAAAAAACAACACATTTTTTCTTCAAGAAGTTTTAATAAGGACATTTTTCTCAACTGTTACATTATAGATGGATACCTAAGATGCAATGACATGCATCTCAGCTTGTTTATGTCTGATCTATTGGCTGAGAAAAATGTTGTTTTTTAAATATTAGAGATAACATAGGGATTATGGATATTACCTGGACTAGAGGGATCACTGCCAAACGTGCAGCAACATTTTCAGATGATTTCTCACACTCCCTCCAAAGCAGATTATGAGCAGGCATGTCTCCATAACTTGTCACAAAAGCAAAGTTACAAGTCAACCTAAGAAACAACAACCAATTATGTACCCAAAGTAACTACTCTCCTCACTTGAAACCAAGTTCAGCAAGTCTCTGAGAACACCAAGCAAAATGGCGACTCTCATCGTCAGCGACATGAGCAAAGTCAGCAAAAAATCCCTCCCCTAGAGTCTCACTAAAAGGTGAAAAACGAACAACAGTATCCCAAGCCAAGTCAATCGCATTGAGCTCAACATGAGCAAGATTATGAAGCATATAAGCATTAAGAGGCAAACCCGAGTTCTTGGGAGCTGGAATTTCTTTCGGGGAAACCTGAATTCACATAGTACATGGCAAAAATGAGTGCCCACAGATGTGCATAAGCATTGTATACATCTTTATAGTTTGTTCAGAAAAAATTAATATAAATTAAAACACTGGAAACAGGAAATTTCCATGAGAAAATATGCAATACCCAATTCAAGGGAATATTAAAAATACCCTCAAAGGCAACAAGTACAAGGCTTTATCATTATTTATAAATTATTTAAAAAAAATTGTATTTTTAAGGAACAGAGAAACAAACCAGTTGAGGTTTGAGAGGGCGAGCGGGTCGAGCAGGGGGTTCACACCAGCCCATTGGAAGGTTCTCTAGGCGCCACCTGGAAAAAGCAAGATGGGAAAGCTTGGATTTGGCGAGAGGGTCACTTGTGGAGAGAACCAGAGCACCAAGCTCTGCAAGGGAGGAAGCTGATGACACCATTGGACTGTCATCGCTGTTAAGAGAAGACGGCTGTGACTGTAGCGGCTGAGGTTTTGGGCCTTTGGGTCCCCAGCAACGATTCTCATTGAGTGGGGACTCTCTCCAGGTTTGCAGACCAGTCCAAGGTGAACATTGCAAGGAAGAAGAAGAAGAAGAAGAAGAAGAAGTAAAGGAGTTGATTTTGAGGCAGAATAAGAAAGGGACATGGGAGCACACGGAGCGTTGTAACGTTGGAGAAAGCATGGGTATCAATTTCAGACGCTGCATTTCATTTCGTGTGAATGCCGCTGGTGCTGACCTCCATTTCTTATCGATTTTTTTTTTTTATACGAATTTATAAATAAACAAAATCGTAGACATGTATTTATAAAAAACCCAAACACTATTTAAACATAGAAACACACCCAAAATCAACCTCAAAGTCAACTTTTTTGGTGTGTTTATAAATGGGTTTTGAGTGTGTGTAATGATGGGTTTTGGATATGTTTATATGTTTAAATAGTGCTTGGGTTTTTTTATAATTTCGACCCCCATTTTGGGTGTTTTAGTGAAACTCCCTTTTTTTCACTGGTCCGTTTAATGTTTGTTGATGAACAAACACTTTCTGGTCTGTTCATTTGGGCCTGGTTTTGGCATTCTTATTCGCTGGGATTGGTTTTCTCTCGCCCAAAGCCCATAATTGTTTAGTTTTTTCGTCTATTATTTTTTAGTTAATGATGCAAAGTCACATGTCATAAGGCTTGCGGTTCAAGTGTTTAAGAGTAGTTACTATTGCACCCAAGTTTTATATTCCAATCACCCCTCAATATCACTCATATTCATTAAAAAAATAAAAAAATTGATGCAAAGTCACAGGAATTTTGTTTGCATTAGGGTTGGGCACAACGTCGTTTGGTTTAGTGTTAGGCGAAACCAGGAATTTTTGTAAGGGTGGGCTAAATTTTTATTTTTTATTTTATGGGAGATATGTTATATTACATATTTTTCTTAAAACAATCAAGTTCATTCACATACCGAACAAATATAATACAAAGAAGTACATAATATATGTAAAACATCAAATTAAACACATGGTCACACATCAAATTAAACACATTGTCAAACATCAAATTAAACACATATTGCCAAACATTCTAGTGAAGTAGAACTCTACGCTATTTGAGTTTCTCAAAATCTGTGATTATTGAATCTGAATCAATATCCATAGAAAGTTCTTTCTCAAGGTAGACAATAAGGGAATCTGTCCAATACTCAACTCATCCTCCATCTTGTTGCGAAGTACAGTTTTAATATATTTCATAGCTGAAAATGCTCGTTCTGTAGTCGCCCTAGAAACTGGAAGAGTTAACACTAAACGAATCAACCTATCAATCAAATAATATGTCTGTGCTCTGTTTGTTTGAGTTCATCATTGATATAGTTCAAAAGAGTAGACATATTTTGAAAGATATCAAGATGTACTTCAGACTAAAAAAAGTTCTAGCTGATACCTCAATAAATGTAAGTCTTTAGAAGTGAAATCTCCTGGAAAAAATTTATCTGCAAGCTTGGAAATATCATTAATTTTAAATGCTTTAAAATCATTGCTAGGGTCCAAAGCAGAGCTAAGAGTAAGAACTTCTATTGTTCCTTCACTGAATCTAGTGTTTAACTCTTCCAATTGATAATCTATGGTATCATTGAATAAATCAACTTGGTAGTGATGTTCAATTGTAATATCATCACGTTGTTGACAAGAACGATGTGTACCAATTTTTTAAAGAGCGTTCATATCTGGCATATCAATGTCATGTTTTTGGCAAAATGATTCCACTTCCTCAAGAAAATATCCCAACCACCCAATCTTAATTTCTTAAGAACATTTTTTGTTCTACAAACTAAATTCATAGTAGTCAAGATATCTTGAAATTTATTTTGTAATGCTCGGCAAAGGCCATTAGTAACTCCCATCATTTTATCCAACAAATGCAAGACAAATATGAACTTAAAAGATGTCATCACTTTGAAAGTACTAGTAACTTCCTTGCGTATAGAGTTAGTGGCTCCATCCTTAATTAAGGTTTCAACCACTAAACAAGATGCATTATACATATATATCAAGTCTGAAACAGAATCATAATGAGAACCCCAACGAGTAGCTTCAGGCTGAAGCAAGGTACCAATTTGATTAGCCCCTCTACTTGTGTCACGTTCACCAATATCCAGCATATGTGCAATATCAGTTGCTTGAGTAAATTGTAACTCACCATGGCGCTTAGGAGAAGCAGTAATAAGATTGATAATGGAATTCAAGGTTGAAAAGAATAGCCAAATAAGAGCCACATCTTTTGTTGCTGCCGGGGGCGGTCCTACACCTAGGGCAAGGTAGGCTACTGCCTACCCCAAAATTTTCAAAAATAAAAAATACCCATATAGAATAGGCCAACCCATGTGAAACATACAAACCAATGCCCACCCATGTGAAACATACAAACCAATGCCCACCCTAAACCCATGTGAAACATACAAACCAATGCCCACCCAAAAAGTAAGCCATATGTATGCATAACCTAAAATTTCTCTTCTCTTTAATTATCTCCTCTTTAATTATCTTTTCTTTAATTTCCTACCCTTAAATTTTAAGATTTTGTGTATGACAACATTGAATTTAATATATTCTAAATAGGTTAGAAGTTATGTGTTCTAATCTATTCTAGAGTTTACTTAAAGAATGAATTATAATTTGCTGACTTTGTTGAAATTAATTAGGTCTTTGATTTTTGGAATTCTGTTGAGATGTTTGATTTGATATTGGTATTTTTGAGATGTTTTGATTTGTTGTTGGTATGTTAACGTTTGATTAAAGGCATTGATGCTATTATGAGGATTTATTCGATTCTTTGTTGAGATGTTGGATTAAATAGGTTCTCTTTTGTTATGTCATATCACAATCCTATCACAATTTGAACCCCAAGAAAATAAAGAATTTGTTAGAATTTTTTTTTTTTAAGAAAAAGAATATTTTTTTTTTTCCGCTATACTTGTATTTATGTATAGAGATGCATTTGAGGGTAAGGCTCATTATGTCCTCCTACCAGGTGTATATTTTTATGTTTATTAATGAGATTCACTCATAACCTCGAGTTTTTAATGTAAGTTTTGCCCAGTTGGATTTCAAATCATAGATCCGCCACTGGTTGCTGCAACTAATGTTAATTGTAGTTTGTGAGCAAAACAATGTGCATAATTTGCATAAGAGCAATCTCTAAGAAATAATGCTTATAATCCATTCCATGCACCTCGCATATTGCTAGCACCATTATATCCTTGATCTCGCATTTTATCAATTTGGAAATCACAATTAATTAGGACTCGAGATATCTCTTTTTTAAGTGTTGAAGAACTAATGTCTTCAACCCTCACAATCTCAAAAAAACGTTCTTGTACAAAACCATCTCTATCAACAAATCTTAAAACAATGGCCATTTGCTCTCTGTTAGATGCATCTTTTGCTTCATCAACAAGAATACAATAAGTTGATTCTCCAACTTCCTTGCGAATTTTAGTTCTCACTTTGTCAATGAGAATATGCAAAATCTCCTTTTGAATCAATGGTGAGATATATTTAGCATTTCTCGGGGCATGTTCTAAAACAACTTCAACAACTTTATCATTCCAATGCGCTATATATTTTATCAATTCAATGAAATTTCCTCGATTCATTGAGTCTATGGATTCATCATGACCTCTAAAAGCACATACTTGAAATGTAAGCCACCTAACACTCTCAATTGTTGCCTTTAGCTGTAACCAATTCTTTCAAATTTGCTCTTTTGGTTGTTTATGAATAACTTTTTCAATATGTTGAGATGATTTCATTAAATCTTTAGCACATCTTACACAAGTGTTATGTGGTGAAGATGGACCTCTAACAAGTTGCAAAAATGCACATTTCTTTCCATCATTCACTCTTTTCCAATTATTGAACCCTTCAGTAATTAGTGAAGACTCATTTGCTGGATTCTTTTCAAACACAAAGCATGGTAAACAATATGTCTTATCTGTTATTGGAGAATACTCTAACCATGAAAATTGTGAGAACCAAGAATATTGAAATCGATGTCTTTGTTGCCCAAAAAAAGTCTTTGGATACTCAAAAAATTTAGGTTGATAAGGCCCTAATTTGGTATAAACCCTTCAAATCTCATCACACTGATTAATGGGGTGTTCACAAATTGGAATACGTTTCCTTGGATCTCGTTCTAAAGAACTAGTGTCAAACTGAATTGAAGTATCAGCATTATATGTAAAAAGTGTATTCTTAATATCAAGATTAGATGCAGAAGATGTATTCTCATTATCATTACCACTTTTTTCCAAAGAATAAAAGAATAGTCTTTTCTCTCTTCGCCGATCTATTATCATCATGTAACATTATATCCTAACAAAAAAATATTATACACTAACAATCATACATATATATATATATATATAGAACATTTATCAATTGAAATCTTGCATATATAAATATTGTTGTCTCTTTTCTTGTTGCTCTAAGAATTCCCAAAATTTAACGCTCAAACCTTAAAAATCTAATAATAACAATTCAAATTTAGAATTAAATAAGAAGAAAGAGATAAAACTACCAATATTGAAGAACCCACTAAACGATTTTGAAAAGGAAGACAGCATATGCAAACCCCCCAACCTATAGGGTCATTTACGAGTTCATATTCGATTTTGGAAATATTTATGAGTACATATTCAACGTCGTGGAAAACCTACAAATTGCCCCCTCCGTTAGCCAAACCGTTAGTAAATCTGTTAAATGATGACGTGGCGAATGTAAGTTCTATTTTTTAATGAGTTAGACTTACAGGTGGACAAATAATTAATAAAAAATTACGTACATATTAAAAATAATTTTTAAATCATATTAAAATCATTATTATTATTTTTAAAAATTCTCCTCTCTCCCTCCCGACTCAACCCCACCTCTTAGCCATCCCTCCACCGTCGCCCAGCCCCAAACCCAACTCTCTCTCTCTCCTTCTCCATCCCAACCCAACCCAACTTCTCCAGCATAGCCCAGCCACCAGCCATTATCAAACCTAAACCATCGTCGTCCTTCTACCCCTCTATGAATAGCCGCTGTGGTTTTCTATGGCTGTTTCTCTTCTTCACATGAAAAACCAGAATATCTATAATCGTTGTTGTTCCCAAACAGATCATAAAAAAATTGTGTGGGCTTACTCAATTCTTGGTTGCTTTTTTCCAAATCTAGAGCTATGAATAAAGAGGAATGCTAGCAACCTTCTCTCTAACCTTCTCTTTTGGACCTTCTCCCTTCTTCTCATGACAAGTGTCATTTTCCTTACACTTAAAACAATGTCATTAATGCATCACACAAGTTAGTTTTTGTTTTCCAAGTTTACCCTTTTAAAATATATTAGCTTTTATATTTCCTTCAATTTATTCAAATTTTGTTTCACTTCTTTAGCACATTATTAAAAATTAAATAATAATTTTATATAATTAAAAAAACGTCATTTTTTTTTCTTTAAAAATAAAGTCAACATCTTTATTTTGTTTTTAACAAAACACACGTTCTCTTTGGAAAAAAAAAAATTTAGTTTTTATTTTCTTATTTTATTTTTTTAACAAGGTAGTAAGAAAGTTGAATAAATAAAGCCCTTCTCCAATCTTCAATCTTGGAAAGTTGCGGACAGCAAATCGCAAAAGTCAAAAGGCCAGCAAAACGCAAAGACTTCAAATTAAATTAGGATTTAATATTTTGATTCTGAATTTTTTGGGAAATTAAATTTCGTGATCTTGTCCATCTTCCTTGGATGGTTTTATTTGACTGGAGCAGAGAAGCAACCAACGTCAGGCTAGCAACGAAGAAGCAAAAGGATAAGATCGCCAGCAATTGGTTTCTACTTCTTAAAAAAGCTCTCGCCCTCGCCCTCGTCGACATAGTCGAAACCCTAACCTTCGTCCAGCTCAAATCCCTAGTCTCCAGTTGATCTGATTTTTTTTGGGGGGAGAGGGGAGGGGGGAGGAGAGAAGGATGGCGGGGGTTTAGGTTTGATAATGGCTGGCGGCTTGGGCCTATGCTGGAGAAGTTGGGGTGGGTTAGGAGGGAGAAGGAGAGAGAAAGAGAGTTGGGTTTAGGGGTGGGCGACGGGAGAGAGGTGGCCAGGAGGTGGGGTTTAGTCGGGAGGGAGAGAGGATTTGCTGGGTAGGAGAAGAGAGAGGAGATTTGTTTTTATTTTTTCTGGAGATTAAGGATTATCAGATCAATTTTTTCCTTAAAAATTCGATCTTTAAATTTTATGGGTTTTGGTTATGTGAATTGTGTTATATTTAGCAGATGAAATGGTGATGGGTTCCAAATCTGGGTTTGCAAATATGAGGGCATCAGAAATAGTGATGGGTTGTTGTTGCCGCCATTGTTGTGAGCTTGACTGAGCTGAATGTTGGCTGGGTTAGAGAAGAGAGATGAGATTTTTTTTTTTAAAAAAAAATTCATTTTTAATGATTTAAAAATTATTTTTAACATGTACATAATTTTTTATTATTATTTTTTGTCCACATGGAAGTCAAAGTCATCAAAAAAATGGGTCCTCACTTTTGACACATCAGCATTTAACAAACTCACTAACAGTTGGGCTAACAGAGGAGATAAATTATAGGTTTTCCGCGACGTTGAGTATGTACTTATAAATATCCCCAAAATCGGGTATGAACTCGTAAATGACCTTATAGATTGGGGAGTTTACTGTAGTTTACTATAAATAAAAATATTGCTTCTCTATTGTTAAAAAAAAAAATATATATATATAAACCCTACCTAGATCCAATTCTTGCCAAAGATCCCTCCCCAAAAATGGCCTCATCCTTTCTCCTTTCTCCTCTCTTAAACAACTTATTATTTTATATGTGAAATAATGTCTTGCTTTGATTATAAATAGAAGCATAAATGTCATATGTACTTATTAGATATCAAGTCCAATGTTGTTTAATTAATTTGTAGTTGATATGTTTAATTAATTAAGGACTCAAGTAATTTCCCTAAAATGAAAGACATCAAATATATATTTATGATTAAAAAAATATATAAATAATGACATTAGATGTCAAATTATTGCATTTTGACTTTTGAGAAAGAAAAAAAAAGTTAAGTGGGCCGTGCTTGGGCTCGTACTTGGGCTCGTGCTCGGGCCAAGCCCGGCCCATGTCGGCCATGGGCCGGCTCAGTCCATTGGACCTCATTTTGTGATCCCGGCTCGGCCCAAGTTTTCGTGCCGTGCCGAGTACGGCCCATTAATATTCGTGCTCATGCCGTGCCGTGCCTCATTTACATAGGTTGGGCTCGTGCCGTGTTGGGTCGGCCCGTCCCATTTGAAGCCTCTAGGGTGCACTGCTTTCTTAATGTTTTTATTTTATTTTATTTTATTGTTTTGTTGTTTTGTTTTTTTTAATTTTCTGTTCTTTTGTTTTTCATTTGTTTTGTTAATTTACTACAATCTTGATCTGGATGCGGTTTTTTAAAAATATTTTATTTTATTTTTAAAGCATAGAAAAGAAAGATTTTTATTTATTACTTTTTCTATATATATTTTTAATTATACAAGTAATTACATTATTTTATATTTATTAAACAAAAAAAAAGTAAGTTATTCACATGATACATCATCACTTGTGATAAAAAGACTAAAATAGCACTGCCACGTCATCAAAACTAACAGTTATTAATGAAGATAACGGTTGAAGATAAAGTGGAACACAAAATCAAGGTCGAGGGGATAACTTTTTTGTGGTGGGGGTGGTGGTGGTGGTGTAATTCTAAAAACTTTCAGAAAAAAAATAAAAATAAATAAATAACGAACCCCAACCCCTTCCCCCGCCTTATCCGTGATATTTGGACAATACTCCGAATGACCTCTATTTCATTGACCCAAAAGACCTTTATTTAAACTGATATTTTATTTTGGCTGTTGAAACAGTTTAAAGAAAGTGTACTTAAAAATAAAACCTGCTAACCCTGACACAGTAAACGCTTGTACGGAGGTTTAAGCCAGCCTCACAATCCATGCATACTTTCGTGAGCTCTTCTATATAGCTGCATAACCAAGAACAATTCTTTCAAATCTTTTGATTTTTTTCCAACCAAAACAGAGCATAAAATCGAGTTTCGTCTCCGGCAATTCAGAGTACAATTAAGCTGATCTTGTTGAGATTGAGACTACTACTAGTGCATACAAATCTACCAACATATCCATTTCATGAAAACACAAGAAAATTCATATGGAGCAATTTGACTCAATCAACTTGGATTACAGACTATCTATCTATTGTGTAAAACCAAAGCATCCTGAATCTGTCAGCACGAAACCGAAACCAAGTCACCGGAATTTAGACGGGTAGCAGTACTTAGCAAAATGTACACGTGCTATGAGAAACTAATTATCACCACATTCTACCAATATTATACAAATTCTGATTCTGACCAGACCAATAGGGGCCGCTTGCAGGCATTGAGGAACCAATTAACCCAAAAGTGACAACCCCATTCTATACTTGCAGGATGGTTGGAGCCCATGGAGAAAATTTCCACTATACACCAATTGTAGATTCAAATCCATCGTCTGAAAAGCTTCCAATCACCATGCAGCAAAATCACCTTCTACCCTAATTTTCAGACATCTGCCATTTAAGAAAATCGTAAGCATTTGCAGATCATCTCTGGTAAAAAAAAGGAACCAGTCAATTACATAATTACTGTCATTAAATCATTCCAAATCCAAAGACTCATTATGGCATAGCATACCCCGAGAGGCAAGGGGGGAAACACATTTATTTAGCGACCCTTTAACATGGGAATTATTCTGTTCGAAAATTGAAATTTACTCATAGCAATCATTTGTGCTCCAACATTTGGTATGAAAGGAGGGAACCCACTAATAATGAAAGAAAAGAAAGAAAAGAGAGTAACCAGGTTATAAGGTAAACAAATTCAGTTACACACACCGATATCATACATTCATAAAAAACTGCATCACCACAACTTCAAACCACACTAGGATTTTAACATTGACAGAGCATTTTTCCTTGCTCTAAGCTATCGCTCTCAGCTATTTCTAGAGATATCCTTCTAGCTGTTTCAGGAAATTTTGTTATGCACTATTTTCACTGGCTACACAGCATGGTACACTGGTCGGATTTAGGATTTGATTTACACCAAGCTGATCCTTACATAAGAAGAAAAAGCAGAACCAAACTGACTGAGAATGAAACTCATCTTACGGACCAAAGCAGGCGAACATAAGTCAAAACCAGTGCTTTTATACTACTCTACATGGTGTGCCTTTATGGATGGCCAAAATGCCCTATTTTGGCTTTGTAAGTTCTGAATCAAATAGTCCAATAATTTTCCAGCATAAATAAACCTAACAGAAACATCTTAGTGGTGTTGCATGCAGAAAATCTACTAATAATTTACTAATCAGATCCCTGATCGTATTGGAACAAAACTGACTTGTATTCCACCTGAAAGATACCACATCTTCAAGTTCTATTCTCTGCACCTCAACAATGTAATTGTGTTCCCAGCCCTCCATCAACGCCTGAGCAAAAAGCAGGATAGCACTCCTTTCAACTAATTCCAGATATAAAAAATTTGCTTGAAGTATATATGTGCACTAAAACTAGAAATACGCCCAAAGCTACAAATAAAGCCAAAATTTGCGTCAGAAAAAGTACGGTTTGAAGATGGCCTTTATTTTATTGTCTAAGACATAAGGCCAAGTAAGGTATACACATGGCCCGTAATGTAAGAAATCTAAGCAACATGCCAGTATACTAAAGATTAGATGTGACCAAATTATCAAAGGCCAACAACATAATGGTCATTAACTCTGACTTGCTCACTTAACTGACCAAATCCAAACACCCTCACACGAGAAAGACAGGTTATTTTCTTACATGATTTGCTTTGAAATTCTTGCAAAGAAAGAATCAACAAAAATGAACAAAAAAATGATAGATTAAACTGGCCTGAACCGAGTACACATGCACTATACAAAGACAGGAAAACAGAAAACAAGAAAGCAAGTCTCCAGTGAGAAACAAATCACTGCAATTCCATAATCCAACAACAGAAATAATTTGAAAAAAACATCCACTAGGCTTTTCATTCTTACTCACTTAAAATAATCCTTCCCTAACAGGAAAACAGGACTAACCAGCATACTTTGGTGGCTGACGCATTGGTCAGGCCACTCTACAATCAACATATCCAGCCCCAATAATGGAATAGGATAGACAAAACAACCAAGGGATTTTCATAATGCAAGGGAAAATTGTTCAATAATTCCAGTCAACTTTGAATCGTATTGCACCAAATTCCAATGGAAACGTTCTCACTGGCCAGATAATTTTTTTTCCCATTTGAAAAGGGAAGAATCAGCCCCAAAAAATAAATTAAGTACCTAAAACATTATTGCTGAGTAATATCCGTACTTTTCCAGGGACAAGGACTGTTATGATAAATCCCTTGAGATTCTTAGAGAAGAAGAGGAAGGGGGAGAGAGGATAATAAAAAAGCAGGGGAATGGATGGATGACAACTTTGCCAAGACTGGTAATTATATGAAATGAACATTAACACCAGATTTGATAGGTTGTACAAAAATTAATAGTCAGTGGTAAAAATAAAAAGGGCTTGCTATCTTAAGAAGCTACGGCTACCTTGATACAGCAGGCTTGGCATGCGCCACCAAGATGGAGAAATTGTAGCCTGTGTTACATGGGTTATGGTTACCAGATGCGGGTGCTGAGTCCAAGTGTCGGATTCACCAGTTTTCCTATAACTATCCACACTCTTGAAGTCTAAACAACCAAACCATTATCCATATTATCATGTTTTGCCAACGGGTACAGAAGGCTAAAATGAAACAGTCTATGTAAAGCATTATGTGACCAAATAACCTCCAAATATACCTATAAAGAAACCAGCATAACATCACAACTATAACCCCAACCAACAGCCTCATATAATAACAAGAAAATAATACACAACCCACTGCATAAGTTTCATTTTCTGCAGTATCTACAGTATTTTTACAACAAATTTTCCACCATTCAAAGCTCTTCACCATAATCAATAATAAGGAGTAACAAACTTGCCAAGGTTTGTCAAATAAACAATTATAGTGGTTTACCGATAACTCTCATGACATCACATCTACTAGATGAATCATGCCACAACCTTTATAAAATAGTTTGGCTCATAAGTAATGTAAGAACATCGACATGTGTCTCCAAGGCGGACAATTTAAAATTATTAGGGTGCTACCGCATTTCACTTGCAGTTTATTTAATTCAAGTATGATATAATCCCAACTTAACACTATAGAAGCACAAAAACTACAAAATGTTTGGAACAAGATCAAGTTGGCAGGGGACAAAATCATGTTGACGGATCTTACCTCAAAATTAAATCGTTAAGTCCTCGGCGACCCCGCATCTGATCCAGATGCTGACGAACTATCACTATCTGAGTCTGCAGAAACACATATGTAAGAAAAAGAAAATGCCCGACTAAACAAGATATTGCATAATTGAATTACTGTATGCCCAACAATCTGTGAAAAAATTCATTATCCACAAACAAAGATATGTGTCACAGTACCACTTGAGGAAGATCCAGAATCACTGCTAGAGCTGCTTGAACTACTTGACCTACTCCTATTATCACCCTGGTTGTCCCCTTGAATGGGTGTTGAAGAAGAAATAATCTTTTCATCTGCTCACATAAAGAACGAGTTTCAACTTATCAGTTTCTCCAGGAAATCACTGATTTCAATGCCATCAAATCTCACATTCTGAAATACCTAACCTGTTTTGGTTTCTTTGGGCACCTCTGCCACAATGGGGTCCTGGGTCTGTAAAGAAACAAAGAAGAAAAAATTTACCAACAAAAGCCACCAAAAAGCCAGATGGCATAAGGTATGAGTCAAAGCATTACCTGCTGCTGGACATTCTGCTCAGTTTCTGCTCTGGCTTGCATAGCCATTTCAGCTTTCCGCTTGTGTTTGCTCAAACTCTTCTTGTAGTTGGTTACAAACCTATCAAGCTCCCACAGGGTCTCAACATCAACGCTATCAATGTCCACTTCAATTTCATCATCATGCTGGAATAGCTCAGAATTCCTCCTCTTAATAATCTGTACAATGGAATCCAGCTTCTCTGAAGGTAGACTCTGGAGGCTTGTGCTAAGCTTTTGTTTTTCCTCATAAGTCATGTCCCTTTTATGAGGATCTTTAGCCTTGGGCTTCTTTGGAGCGGGGGTTCTAGGAGTAATAGTCATGGGCTTTGGCTTGGGATCAACATGATGAGAGATAGACTCAGACCTGTCCAAAACCCTTCGCATGTCAAGAGGAGGTGGTGGCAGTGGAGGTGCCTTTCTTGATGTAGGTGTAGGAAGACTAGCCCCATAATCATATCCAAATCTCATCTCACGATTATAATCTGACTCTATGATAGCCCACCTGTCCTCAAATATCCTGGATAGCTGCTCTGCCATAACATGAACATCCTGCCCTTGTGGGTTATAAGTCATGGCATTGTGAAATGTAAGTCTCACATCCTCTGCAAATTCTTTCGGAGATTTGTACCAATTCTTGTTCAGCCTCGACTTAATGGTACCCAAGTCCATTGGGTGCTTGATAATGATATGATAATCGTGCAAACCAAGCTTGGCAGCATCAACAGGTTCATTAAACACCCAACCATGCTTGTGTTTCATCAATTTTTCAAGCAAAGAACTGCAACTCTTGAAAAATTTGCTTCCCATGCCATACCCTTGCCCTAAATCTCCTCCACCATGCTTCTTCCCATTCAATTTCGTCTTCTTATTACTCTCAGCAGGCGGAAACTTATCCTTAGCCAGCAAAAACTCAGAATTATGATAGAACTGGTTCGCCTTGGGGGTTCTCTTCTCTTTCTCCACAATATCACTCATTCCCTGACTATTCTCCAACACTGATATACTCAGCTGATGCAAAGGCCTGGTAACTTCACGGGGAACACCAACCGAAGCAACCTCAGAGTGAACCCGTCTCAGCACTGCACCACTATTATTGACCCCCTCATTCGTTACAAGGGAGTGATTAAACCCACCAATCTGCCCCTGTTTGGCCTCAATCCTCTTCACCAAACTCCGCACCATATCAAGCTCACTCTCAAGCTTCCTCCGAAGCTCACGCATCTCCTGCTTCGACCTTGAAGCCAAATTAATCTTCATTCGGTTCTCCGGCCCCTCCTTCGCCAGCCCATTTTCCACAGGTGGATCCCGACTTTCAGGTTCCACCACTGCCACAGCCACCTCTTGCCGGTTCAGGCTGGAGGAATCGCCAGAGGCAGCAGCATCAGGCGGCGGAAGGAGCTGCTGCTGCTGAGCGGAATTCCCCTCCTCAGACGCAATAGTCTGAGGAGGAGGAGGCTGGGATGAATTCTCATTCTCATCATTCTTCTTGTTGTTATCCTGCTTGTCGCTCTTCTTGTTGTCGTTCTGGTTGATGTTGTTGTCTTTCTCGTCGTGGTGGTTGTCGTTCTTGTTGATGTTATTGTCGTCGTCGGCGGTGGTGGTTGTGGTGACGGAGGGGGCGGTTACGGCGGTAGTGGTTGTGGCGGTGGCGGTTGTGGCTGTTGGGTTGGCCTCTGTGGGTTTGGTGGTGTTGTTGTCGATGCTCTTCTTCTTGGGGCCTTTGAAAGCCTTTCGAGTATAGACCTTGCTCTCCGTGTACCTCTGCTTCTCTCTGGCTCCATCACCTTCTCCTACTATAGGCTCCGAAGCCATACATGTACCTCCCAAAACCCTAACCCCCACTTTTTCCCCTCTCGCAAAGATCCAAGATTCCCAGGTTTTTTTTCCGCTTTCCCTCTCTCCACAAAAGAGAACAAAAAAAAAAATTTGACAAAACCCTAGTATTTCCCCCAAATCTCACACACCCACATACAGACACAAAAATCAAATTAGGGTTTCCCACCAAAAGACAACAAAACAGAGAGAGAAAGTTAGGGCTTACAACATCAACAACACCAACAACCAACAGTAGGGGGAAGCTTCGAGCTTTTTGAGCTTTTCGAGCTTCGTTTGCCTTTCTCTTCGACCAGATCTCGCTCCTTCTCTCTCTAGTTTCTCTCTCTAAAACGCTTCACAGTCTCTCTCTCACCAAGTTTCTCTCTCTTCTCTCTCTCTGTATCCTTATCTTACAGGTGTACGGCGAGGGAGGGGTTCGTGAGGGAGCGGTGAAGTGGACGAAGCGTGTGGGTGCACCAAAAGAGTCGTGCCCGGGAAGTTTCATAGCACGGGTGAGGGGGTGATTGACTCACGCGCCATGTTAGGGAGTGACGTCTTACGGACCAATGGAAAGGCGAGTATACTAGGGAGAGCGAGCGTGGGGTTCACGTGAGGGTGGAGCTTATGGGGGATTATGTGGCGGGGAGTTGGGTTTTGCGAATATTTGGAGAGATTCCACAGGTGATTAGAGGGCGCGTGTGGTTCAGTTTCGGATATTGTGGGGGATATGTTTTTGATTTGGTGTGTTGGTGGAGTCTCTCTCCGGCCGGATGCCTCAAGTTTTGTATTATGTCGGTTGGTTCTCGTTGCTGGGATTTTGCCGTTTGCTTTGCTGGTTTGAGGTCCCAGCTAACTCTTAATGTGGGCTTTTAATGGGCTTCAGTTGTTGAAAACCGGATTCAAGCCCAAATTCAATGAACTCAAATAAAAATAAAACTATAATGAGGAGTAAAAGTAAGGAATTATAATGAATAGTTTCTTAATAGCCGACTGATTTAGTGCAGAGTTATTATTGGACTGCTGGATTAGACCCCCTCACTGTAACCCCTATAAATAGCTCCTCATTATAGAAACCATCCTAAAAATAAAAAAAAGGCCTTATTGGTTAATTAGTTACTAGGGAGCTTTAGTTTTAAAACACAATATAGTTTATCAATTGCCTGAGAAGCCATGATCTGAGACAGTCGCTATCTACGTCTGTCCAAGAGAGAGAGAAAGAAAGGGTGGGATTTGATTTTGGAAGGCTTTTAGACAAAAAGGATAAAATTGTATTTTACCTTTATAATTTAGACAGACCCAACAAATATAGGCCTCCTTTTTGGCCAAATCCAAACCAAAATTTAATTCCTATGTATCAAAACCAAAACAGAAATACTCTAGGTATCACATCCTTATTAGTCAAGATTTTTATGTCTAATACCTAATTTTTCTTTGTTTTTAAACAACACTTGAAAATATTTGAAAAGTTGACCACATTTGTTATTTAAAAATTAAAAAAAAAAGGAGTGGGTAGGTCTGACCTCCAACGTCATTGCCAATAATTTTTTATACTTTTTTCTTAAAAACTACAAATTGAAAATTTCAAAAGGCATTTAAAATATATATATATATATATATATATATCAATGTTGGATGTTGAAAAGCACATGGATGGGCCCCACTACAAATTTGGCATAGGCCAAAGTTGGGCTAAAGGGCCAAATGTGGCCCTCCAAATTTGGCCAAAATTTTGTTTAGCCCATGGCTGGAGATGAGTTTTGCATTATTTTAGGGTTATATTTGGGATATAGCTCATGGTTGGAGATGGCCTTAGAAGGCTAAAGGGCCAAATGTGGCCCTCCAAATTTGGCCAAATTTATTTTTTAGCCCATGACTGGAAATGACCTTAGGTTGTGATGTATGAACTCAAAGGTACATATTATATATAGTTATATTTATTTTCTAATGAGTACTTAGTAGATAGCCACTTATACACTCAAAACTACGTACGCTCTCCATACATATACACAGTGGCGGAGCTACAGCCAGGCCTGCCATGGCCCTGGCCCCCCCACTTAATTATTAATCTCTTGTAATATATTATAAAATATATGATATAGTAATACAAAAACTGCAATTAGATTAGTGATGGCCCTCCCAGATGAAGATTAGAAACCTAGTAGAAGTGATTTTGAAATTTTGGCCCCTCCATACTAAGAATCCTAGCTCCGCCACTGC
>NW_007362504.1:539807-565036 GCF_000346735.1 Prunus mume
AATGTGGCCCTCCAAATTTGGCCAAAATTTTGTTTAGCCCATGGCTGGAGATGAGTTTTGCATTATTTTAGGGTTATATTTGGGATATAGCTCATGGTTGGAGATGGCCTTAGAAGGCTAAAGGGCCAAATGTGGCCCTCCAAATTTGGCCAAATTTATTTTTTAGCCCATGACTGGAAATGACCTTAGGTTGTGATGTATGAACTCAAAGGTACATATTATATATAGTTATATTTATTTTCTAATGAGTACTTAGTAGATAGCCACTTATACACTCAAAACTACGTACGCTCTCCATACATATACACAGTGGCGGAGCTACAGCCAGGCCTGCCATGGCCCTGGCCCCCCCACTTAATTATTAATCTCTTGTAATATATTATAAAATATATGATATAGTAATACAAAAACTGCAATTAGATTAGTGATGGCCCTCCCAGATGAAGATTAGAAACCTAGTAGAAGTGATTTTGAAATTTTGGCCCCTCCATACTAAGAATCCTAGCTCCGCCACTGCATATACAATCACTATAGCTCGTACGACATGGTGGTGGCAGGTAATTAACTAGTGATGCTGAGGATCTGGTCCTCCTGGTATGAGTTGTCTGTTGTGAGTGACCTACTTTCAGAATGCCCTAGTTTGGAGAGGCCATCACCCAAGTAGTCTTGCAAAAGACGTGCATTTGAAGTTATAAAGAGCATTGAGAAGGTAATTAATAAAAGAATTAAGACCCCAGCTGCAATACTACTTGTAGCCATCTGTGCATGCAAATATATAGTAAATCAAACTATCACCTGGCTTTAGAGGCTAGCTATACTCAAGGAGATTGAAGCAATACTTAAGTTCACAGAATCTTATCCCTATATATAATAGAAGAGCTTAAAGACCAAACAAAATTAGTTACCAGCCACAACAGCCTAGTTTGCATATCGCTTAGGTTATACACAATATATATCTATACATATATATATCTAGGAAACCATTGGGACATCTAATTTGTGTTCTATAAAATCAATGAACACGGTATTACAAGAAAATATTAAAATTTCAATAATTTAATTAAGTGGTCAAATGATATCGGATTCAAGTGATTTTTTGCACATATGATCTTTGAATGAATATAAATAAAATAGACGGCTTGGATTAATGAAATATAATGTATAGTAGGCCCTATAAGGGTGTCTTTTAAATAAGCTTATTTGAGAGATTTTTCAACTGAAGCGCTATATATATATATATATAGTTTTCTGTGGTGAGTGTCCAATCTAATGGTAGGGTAACTTCTGACCATTTAATTATATGGGGAACTCTTATGTTGGCATCGGCTTTACTACTTTGAATAAGCAAGGTTTGATCTTTTGGACTTTTATTGAGGGCTTGGAAATTCATGTTTGTAATTGTGACTTTGTAATAAATTATATATATATATATATATATAAGAGGTTGGGCCAGTACATGGTATCAGAGCCTAAAGTCCCTAGAAGAGTTGTTAGTTTGAAGGTTTTTTGTCAAGTTTCCTTTATTCACTAGTCATCGAGTTGTCTAGCTGTCGGATAGGCTCGTTAGCCGTTGCTAGAGAGGTGTAAGGTGTTGAAGAGACCTAGGCAGGGACTAGCAACCTTGAATTAGGAGGAGAACAGAAGGAAAGCATAAAACCTAGACTATTAATGGCAAGCCGTAGAAGAATCTTGTCTACCCGTTCTTTTGGAGATGCAGGCGCTAGTAGCAGTTTTAGCCATAGAACCCTAAGGATAAAAAACTCTCAAGAAATAACCATGCGGGACGTAGAAAAGGAGTTGTCTAACTGGGATATACCCCGAGTACCCATCACTGATATCTACTACAAAGGATCTTTCAAATTTAGATTTGATTATCCAATAAAAACTGTTGAAAAAAACATATCTGTCATTGATAAAAATGACAGTTTCCAGCTATTTATTCAGCGTCAAATCGACCAGCATCTGGATAGAAAATATAACTATTTGCACATAGGCTTGGTGTAGGTATCGGTGAAACCACTTACCAGAATAGGATTGCCCAGTTCAATCTTGCTATGTGTAAGAGATGGAAGACATAGAAAGTTCACAGACTCCTTGTTAGGAATAGTCGAGTCAACCTTAGGGGAAGACCCAATATATTTTAACTATTTTCCCAACTTTTCTGTTGCACTTTCTGATATAAATGTCTTAAAAGCCTTAACATTGAATATTCAAACTTAGGGTTATGATATGAACCCAGGATCCCAAAATCTAGCCATCATTTACAGGGTTTCATATAAGGTTATGAACACTGTCTGTCCCAAAGCTAAAGAATTAGACAGTAAAGGTGAAACTACCTTGTTCCAAGCCAATCTTGAAAAGTCAAATGTGGCAGTCCCAAAAATGATAAAGTGGAGTGATATAACTCTGCCAGAAAAATGGATCTTGGATGAAGTAGCTCCAAAAAGGCCCATTGAAAATCAGGAGCCTACACGGATCTCGCAATTGGCCGATGGAGAGGTAGAAATACAATTTTCTAGTGTTAGAAGAACTAGGATTGATTTGGCACCCTCTAGATCTAACATAGAACCACATAGATCAAGCACTTCCTCTGATAGAGCTTATGACCTAGAACATGAAAGAATGGTTCTAGCAGGGCTTAGGAGAACTCAAGAACAAATATAGATGCAAGCCTATAGGTTCGAACAAACCATTCCAGATCAGGTTTTAGAAGAAATCCTCCTCAACCTGAACCGACATTTTCAGATGTAGAATTTGAAATAAATATGATAAAATCTTTTGAAATAGAACACGAAAAGATTAAAAGAGATTATCTGAGTATTGAAAATGTTGATAAAAGAATTTGGTTTGAAACAACCTTTAGGAATGATAGGCAAGACCATCTTTGGAAAGCCCACACCGCTTTCATAAAAGAAAAGAAATTCAACTGTTTTTTCTTTGCGTGGTTAGATTGGTGTGCTAAAAAGTATGACATCCCTGAATATATGAATAATATAGAAATGATAGGAAGCCCCTTCTCGACTTATACTTCCAAAGATGGGAAGTCAGTTAAAGCCATACATCCACCCATAATGGTGATTAAACAAAAGGATGTAATTGCAGCTCCCTACAAAGAAACCACTTTCCTTGAAGATAGTGCCAATAATTTTCGCACAGCTAGTAAAGAAGATGTAGGTGCTGTCATTCAGCAGAATAACTACACCAACCTGTTTTTGCAGTCTTTAGGAAAGCAAGTTACTAGGATTGAAATATCTGTTTCAATGGGGGAACAGAAATCCGAACCAGGACCCTTAGAAACCAAAAGAAATAGAGAAGTAAGTCAAGCGTTCTTTAAACCACCTCCAGCCTTAGATAATAAAAATTTTAAGATGGTAAGGACCTTATTTGAAGATGAAAACTTTGTTGATGTCTTGGCCAAAAATTTATCAGGGTTAAATTTATCAGATAAAGGAAAGGGTCCTCAAGTGTCAGTTCTCGCTGAAGGAGAAATAGATAACCTGGAAAGGATGTTTAAGGAAGAGCAACCTGAAATTAATAGGTTAACGACTGAAAAGAGATTTACTTAAACTGCTAAGACTAAAAACTACTACCCTAGACCCACACTAGTTGATTTACAGTTTGAGGAAGATGGAATGTGGAATTCCGCTCAATATGACGGAAGTTCCATAGTGGAGTGGAATATGGATGGTCTGACAAAGTACCATATCGTTAATACAATGAAACACATGATGATGTACGCTACATCCTCTAAGATAAAAGGAAATGGAGATAAGAGGATGGCTGAAGCCATCATCGTCTACTTTGTCGGTCAGTTGAAAGGATGGTGAGATTTCCACCTAAGTGACTTGACTAGGACCCAGATCTTAAACGCTCAAGTGACCATTGGCCAGCAGAGTGTACAGGATCCAGCAACTGGAGTCATTAAAAGTGAAAACGTTTACCAAGAAGATGCGGTAAATTCACTGATTTACACCATCACTCTACATTTTGTAGGAACTACAGAATTGCAGCATGATAGGTCTAGAGAACTCCTAATGAATCTTAAATGTCTGATCCTGTCCCATTTTAGATGGTATAAGGATGTATTTTACTCTAAGGTGTTTACAAGACAAGACTATAATGCTGATTTTTGGAAAGAGAAATTTCTTTTTGGATTACCAATTCTATTCACTGAAAAGGTTAGAAATAGAATTAAAGATAAAAATAGTGGTGTCATTCCTTATGGGTCATATATCTATAGGCAATTATCCTCTAAGATTTGCGCAGAAGGATTAGCTCTTTGCAGAGACATGAAATTAAAGAAATACCTTGATAAGCAGAAAACTCTAGGAAGAAAAGAATTGGGAGACTTCTGTGAACAATTTGGTTTTGAACCAGTGAAATCTTATTCACATAAACCACATAAAAAGGGAAAGAAATTTGGGGGGTGTAGGACTAAGAAATATGAAAAATACGAGTCTAAGTCTGAGCCTAAGAAACTGTATAGAACCTTTAAGAAAAAGAAATAAGCAGGGGAAACTAGTAAGAAGGCTAGTAAAGGAAAGAAAGGTGCGGTCCCAACATGCTACAAGTGTGGAAAAATAGGACACTATAAATCCGAATGTAAAATGAAAGATAAAATCAGTAACTTAAGCATTAGCGAAGAACTTAAGCAGCAACTTTGCCAAATATTGCTTAATTCCTCTGATTCTGAGCAAGATAGTGATAACGAACTAGCTCAGCTACAAAATGAAGAATTATTTGAATATGATACAGAAACTAGTTCTGATAGTGAAAATGAGTGCGCTTGTCAATTTAATGATCTCAAAATATGTGTTTTAACCAAAGAAGAAAGTCTGATATTAGACTTAATTGACAAAATAGAAGATCCAGATAAAAAGAAAGAAGCGCTAGAAAGTTATATCTCACTAGCTAGAATAGGACCAAGTAACTAGCAGCCAGCTGTAACTAATGTGAGACAACCAGTTGAAAACTATAGCTTTAAAACTATAGTAAACAGGATGAATGACAAAATTCACAAGAAAAAACCTACTCTCAATGATCTTGAGTGCGAAGTTCATAATGTGAAAGAAGAACTTAGAGAGTTAAAAAATAGGGTTAGAGTTCTAGAACTTTATCGCCCTTTTTCAGAAAAAGATACAGAAGAAGAATCAGAACAATTAGAATTTGAAAGTCTAATGGAACAATTTCAAGAAAAGATAGAACCTGTGAAAAAAGAATCCCTACAAGAAGAGCAGGTTAATACCATGAAATGCATTAATAGCATAGATAGAGTGATAGCTCAGAAATGGTATGCGATGATAACTGTTGTGATTGATAGAACTTATACATTTACAGTTGAAGGGCTAATAGATATAGGAGCCGATCTTAACTGTATAAATGAGGGAGTGGTACCTACTAGGTATTTTAAGAAAACTACCCAGGTTCTACATACAATCGTTAATAGCCAAAAAATGGGAATTCAATTTAAATTGTCTAACGCTGTTGTTCAATTAGGGTATTTGTTTTGAAATTGCTTTTGTTATGGTGAAAGGTTTAAACTAGTCTCTTATATTAGGAACACCATTCATTAATATGCTTTATCCTTTTTCTGTTTCGGAAGAAGGAATTAGAACTGAGGTAGAATGTCAACCTATAATCTTTAGGTTTTCTCAACCACCAAAGCATAAGTATATTAATGAAATTCAAGAAAAAATAAAAAGAAAAGAAAACTATTTGTACCATTTGAAAGAAGAAATGCAGCATAAGAGAATAGAAGAGCAGCTGCAAAATAGCAAGATAAAAGATAAAATTGATGAAATCCAAAAAATGTTTGAAAGTCAAGTTTGTGCTGAAATACCCAATCCTTTTGGAATAGAAAAAGGCATATAATTGAATTACCCTATGAGCCTGATTTTGATGAAAAGAAAATCCCAACCAAATCCAAGCCAATTCAAATGAATGCTAGGCTGATGGAAATTTGTAAATCTGAAATACAAGATTTATTAAATAAGAAGTTAATAAGGAAAAGTTCATCTCCTTGGAGTTGTTCCGGCTTTTATGTTGAAAACGCAGCTGAATTAGAAAGAGGAGTACCAAGATTGGTGATAAATTACAAACCTCTAAATAAAGCCTTGAAATGGGTTAGATATCTGATACCTAATAAGAAGGCCAATTCAAATGAATGCTAGGCTGATGGAAATTTGTAAATCTGAAATACAAGATTTATTAAATAAGAAGTTAATAAGGAAAAGCTCATCTCCTTGGAGCTGTTCTGCTTTTTATGTTGAAAACGCAGCTAAATTAGAAAGAGGAGTACCAAGATTGATGATAAATTACAAACCTCTAAATAAAGCCTTGAAATGGGTTAGATATCCGATACCTAATAAGAAGGATCTTTTGGACAGAGTAAATAAGGCAGTCATTTTTTTCAAAATTCGACATAAAATCAAGATATTGGCAAATCTAGATCGTAGAAAAGGATAGGTACAAAATAGCTTTTAATGTCCCCTTTGGACATTACAAGTGGAACGTTCTACCTTTTGGATTGAAAAATGCTCCTTCTAAATTTCAAAATGTTATGAATGATATATTTAATCCTTACATTGCTTTCACCATTGTTTATATTGATGATGTTTTAGTCTATTCTAACTCTTTGGAACATCACTTTAAACATTTGAATATTTTCTTGAAAGTTGTGAAACATACAGGATTAGTAGTGTAGGCAAAGAAAATGAAACTATTTTCTTCAAAATTCGTTTTTGGGACATAATATTAATACGGGACTAATAGTTCTGATTGATCGAGCAATATCCTTTGCTGATAAGTTCCCTGATGAAATTAGGGACAAGCAACAATTACAAAGGTTCTTAGGAAGTCTCAATTACATAAAAGATTTTTATAAAGACCTAGCTCATGATTCAAAATTATTATATCAAAAGTTGAAAAAGAACTCAGCTCCTTTGTCTGATGAACACACTAAAGCTGTTAGGAGATTGAAAGTAAAAGTCAAAGAACTTCCTTGTTTAGCTTTAGCCAACCCAGAAGCCTTTAAAATCGTAGAAATCGATGCTTCAGAAGTAGGATATGGGGGAATCTTGAAACAGAAAGTTGATAACTCAAAACAATTGGTTAGGTTCACCTCTGGAGTCTGGAAACTAGCTCAAAAGAACTATTCTACTGTTAAGAAAGAAATGCTAGCCATCGTCCATGTTGTCTCTAAATTTGAAAGTGATCTTTTAAATAAGAAATTTTTAATAAGAGTGGATTACAAGGCTGCCAAAGACATTTTGTTTAAGGATGTTAAAAATCTAGCATCTAAACAAATTTTTGCAAGATGGCAAGGAATTCTTTCTGCTTTCGATTTTGATATTGAATTTATAAAAGGTGAAACCAATGCACTCCTGGACTTTTTTACTCGAGAATTTTTGCAGGGTGAGAACCAGAAGTTCAGGCCAGATGACTCCAAGTAAGAGCTCTTCAGCTCTTGTTAAGTCATCCCCTAATAATCCAAAGCCTCTGATGACTTCTTCTCCATATGAGAAGCAGATCGCTGAAAATCCTTTTCGTGAGTATATGAATATGTCGGTTGCAATCATTGAAATGAATGATTTAGATAAACACCCAAATTTTCTGGCTAAAAAATATTTAAGGGATAATCTTCCTCCTTTGAATAAGCCTCGAATTTTCTATGAAACTCTTCTACTTGAAACTAAGTCTGTTAACATCGTCCATCATCATAAGGGTGAAAATGCTAACACCATAGCGTTTTCTAAAATTCAAATTTTAAATGTCATTTCCCTGGAAGAATGGGGCCCTAGCCCTGCAAGGGCCAAAAGATTTATTCATCCTGAAATTTGGCCATATTCTTATAATTTCTGGGATTATAAAAAGGCATGGGAATATGTGTTATGTTTTCAAAATCAAAATTATTCCCATACTTGGTTTATCCAGTTCAAGCTTAGAGCTCTGAAAGAACTCCCTAATTGGTTCAAGAGCTTTTTATTTTATTTGGGGTCCTACTTTGGAATACCTTCCTCCTTACAGAATAAAAACCATCCTGATCAAAGGACCTTATTCATGTGGTTCATGATAATGTATGAACTACCATGGATATTAAAATGGGAGTATGTTATTTTGGAGGATGTTGATGAAGAATGGGCTTATATTCCTAATCTAGTCCGAAGTATCTTAATTAGATGGTGGGATAAATTCACTAGGGATCACCTGGCTCCCACCAAGATCGTCCCAGCTCTTATCCCATCTCCCGATTCTGCTACTACTCAGCCTTTGGTCACTTCTTCTAATTTAAGTGTTTCCCAAAGGTTACAACTATTGATAGATTAGCTAGGATCATCATCCTCTAAAGAAGACTTGAAAAAGAAAGTCCTCGAGATTCTTGATCTAGACGACGAATCTATGGCCTCAGCATCTGCCACCCAACCTAAAGATGAGGTGGACCCCTTTGGCAATGAAGACATGCTGGACAATTTCCATCCAGAGCTTTATGGTGGACCTCAGTAATATTCTGTCTAATAAAAGACAACTTGTAAAAACTGTAGTTTTATGCTTTCCTGTAGTTTTGTTCGGTTAAAGCAAGATTCTCCTGCTTTAACTTAGATTTCTCTTTTGTAAAAGTGTGCTTTTTCCTTTTTGGCTGTTTGCGGGAAAATTCAGTGAATATTCTCAAAGTAAAGATGCCGCTCTATTGTAGGCTGTTTTGTGATTTCTTGTCTTTATTTGACACGACAACAGCCCCGAGGCTTTAAAAGGAGGACCTCTCCTCAGTTGTAGACCACCGAAAAAATCATCGCCTTTAGAAATAAACTTTGTACTTTTGAGTATTTTAAGTGCTTGAGTGTCTAAGTGTTTTTATTCCAAGTGCTACTTCTGCAAAGCTTCTGTTAAGCACTACTACTCTTCTCCCTTTATATAAGTTTGCTAAATATTAATGTTATCGTTTATATCGTTTTTAGTTTCATTATATTCTTATCCCTGGTTTTGGCTTTGCATGTTTGAATTTATGATAATTATCTTGTTTATTCTCTACGTATCCGCACTACCTTCCGCTCATAAATTAAAGCAAAAAATTGATTAAAAATTTGCTCTTAAGAGGCCGGGCCAATACCTGGTATCAGAGCCAAAAATCCTTAGAAGAGTTGTTAGTTTGAAGGTTTTTTGTCAAGTTTCCTTTACTCACTAGTCATCGAGTTGTCTAGCTGTCGGATAGGCTCATTGGCCCTTGCTAGAGAGGCGTAAGACGTTGAAGAGACCTAGGCAGGGACTAGCAACCGTGAATTTGGAGGAGAACATAACGAAAGCATAAAACCCAAACTATTAAAATGGCAAGCCTTAGAAGAATCTTGTCTACCCGTTCTTCTGGAGATGCAGGCGCGCTAGTAGCAGTTCTAGCCATAGAACCCTATGGGTAATAAACTCTCAAGAAATAACCATGCGGGACGTAGAAAAGGAGTTGTCCAACTGGGATATACCCAGAGTACCCATCATTGATATCTACTATAAAGGATCTTTCAAATTTAGATCTAATTATGCAATAAAAACTGTTGAAAAAACCATATCTGTCATTAATAAAAATGACAGTTTCCAGCTATTTACTCAGTGTCAAATCGACCAGCATCTTGATAGAAAATATAACTATTTGCACATAGGTTTGGTGCAAGTAGCGGTGAAACCATTTACCAGAACAGGATTGCCCAGTTCAATCTTGCTATGTGTAAGAGATGAAAGACATAGAAAGTTCACATATTCCTTGTTAGGAATAGTTGAGTCAACCTTAGGGGAATGCCCAATATATTTTAACTGTTTTCCCAACTTTTCTGTTTCACTTTCTGATATAAATGTCTTAAAAGCTTTAACGTTGAATATTCAAACTCAGGGTTATGATATGAACCTAGGATCCCAAAATCTAGCAATCATTTACAGGGTTTCATATAAGGTTATGAACATTGTCTGTCCCAAAGCTAAAGACTTAGACAGTAAAGGTGAAACTACCTTGTTCCAAACCAATCTTGAAAAGTCAAACGTGGCAGTCCCAAAAATGATAAAGTGGAGTGATATAACTCTACCAGAAAAATGGATGTCTGTCCCAAAGCTAAAGACTTAGACAGTAAAGGTGAAACTACCTTGTTCCAAACCAATCTTGAAAAGTCAAACGTGGCAGTCCCAAAAATGATAAAGTGGAGTGATATAACTCTGCCAGAAAAATGGATCTTGGATGAAGTAGCTCCGAAAAAGCCCCTTGAAAATCAGGAGCCTACACGGATATCGCAATTCGCTGATGGAGAGGTAGAAATACAATTCTCTAGTGTTAGAAGAACTAGGATTGATTTGTCACCCTCTAGATCTAACATAGAACCACACAGATCGAGCACCTCATCTGATAGAGCTTATGACCTAGAACATGAAAGAATGGTTCTAGCAGGACTTAGGAGAACTCAAGAACAAATACAGAGGCCAGCCTATAGGTTTGAACAAACCATTCCAGATTTAGGTTTCAGAAGAAATCCTCCTCAACCTGAACCGACATTTTCAAATGTAGAATTTGAAATAAATATGATAAAATCTTTTGAAATAGAACACGAAAAGATTAAAAGAGATTATTTCAGTATTGAAAATGTTGATAAAAGAATTTGGTTTGAAACAACCTTTAGGAAGGATAGGCAAGACCATCTCTAGAAAGCCCACACCACTTTCATAAAAGAAAAGAAATTCAACTGTTTTTCTTTGCGTGGTTAGATTGGTGTGCTAAAAAAAAATATAACATCCATTAATATAGGAATAATATAGAAATGATAGGAAGCCCCTTCTCGACTTATACTTCCAAAGATGGGAAGTCGGTCAAAGCCATACGCCTTACGCCTAGGTCTCTTCAACACCTTACGCCTCTCTAGCAACGGCCGACGAGCCTATACGATAACTAGATGACTCGATGACTAGTGAATAAAGGAAACTTGACAAAAAACCTTCAAGCTAACAACTCTCCTAGGGATTTTAGGCTCTGATACCAGGTACTGGCCTAGCCTCTTAAGAGCAAAATTTGTAATCAATTTTCAGCTTTAATTTATGCGCGGAAGGTAGTGTAGAGACGTAGAGAATAAACAAAATAATTATCAGAAATTCAAACATGCATAACCAAAACCAGGGATAAGAATATAACGAAATTAAAAACGATATAAACGATAACATTAATATTTGGCTAACTTACATAAAGGCAGAAGGGCAGTAGTGCTTAATAGAAGCTACGCAAAAGCATCACTTGGAATATAAACACACTCAAACACTCAAAAGTATAGAGTTTATTTATGGAGGCGATGATTTTTTTGATGATATGCAACTGAGGAGAGGTCTTCCTTTTAAAGCCTCAGGGCTGTTGTCGTGTCAAATAAAGACAAGATGTCACAAAGCAGCCTACAGTAGAGCAGCATCTTCACTTTGAGGATTCTTGCTTAACTTTCCCGCAAACAGCCAAAAAGGAAAAAGCACACTTTTACAAAAGTGAAATCTGAGTTAAAGCAGGAGAATCTTGCTTTAACGGATAAAGAGAAAAGCAAAACTATAGGAAAACTTAAAATTACAATTTTACAAGTTGTCTTTTATTAGACAGAATATTACTGAGGCCCACCATAAAGCTCTGGATGGAAATTGTCTAGCATGTCTTCATTAGCAAAAGGGTTCACCTCATCTTCTGGTTGGGTGGCAGATGCTGATGCCATAGATTCGTTGTCCAGATCAAGAATCTCGAGGACTTTCTTTTTCAAGTCTTCTTTAGAGGATGATGATCCTGGCTGGTCTATCAACAGTTGTAATATTTGGGAAACACTTAAATTAGAAGAAGTGACCAAAGGTTGAGCAGCAGCAGAATCGGGAGATGGGATAAGAGCTGGGACGATCTTGGTGGGAGCTAGGTGATCCCTAGTGAATTTATCCCACCATCTGATTAAGATACTTCGGACTAAATTTGGAATATAAGTCCATTCTTTATCAACATCCTCCAAAATAACATATTCCCATTTTAATATCCATGGTAGTTCATACATTATCATGAACCACATGAATAAGGTCCTTTGATCAGGATGGGTTTTATTCCATTTACAAAATTTCATTTGAAAAGATTCCTTAATTTCAGGAGGAAGGTATTCCAAAGTAGGAACCCAAATCAGAAAAAAGCTCTTGAACCAATTAGGGAGTTCTTTCAGGGCTCTAAGCTTAAACTGGATAAACCAAGAATGGGAATAATTTTGATTTTGGAAACATAACACATATTCCTATGCCTTTTTATAATCCCAGAAATTATAAGAATATGGCCAAATTTCTGGATGGATAAATCTTTTGGCCTTTTCAGGGCTAGGGCCCCATTCTTCCAACCAAATGACATTCAAAATTTGAATTTTGGAAAACGCTATGGTGTTGGCATTTTCACCCCTATGACGATGAACGATATTAACAGACCTAGTTTCAAGTAGAAGAGTTTCATAGAAAATTCGAGGCTTATTCAAGGGAGGAAGATTATCCCTTAAATATTTTTCAGCCAAAAAATTTGGGTGTTTATCTAAATCATTCATTTCAATGATTGCTACCGACATATTCATATATTCACGAAAAGGATTTTCAGCGATCTGCTTCTCCTTACCCTTATTGTATGGAGAAGAAGACATCAGAGGCTTTGGATCATTGGGGGATGACTTGATAAGAGCTGAGGAGCTCTTACTTGGAGTCATCTGGCTTGAACTTCTAGTTCTCATCCTGCAAAAATTCTCGAGTTAAAAAGTTCGGGAGTGCGTTAGTTTCACCTTTTATAAATTCAATATCAAAATCGAAAGCAGAAAGAATTCCTTGCCATCTTGCAAAAATTTGTTTAGATGCTAGATTTTTAACATCCTTAAACAAAATGTCTTTGGCAGCCTTGCAATCCACTCTTATCAAAAATTTCGTATTTAAAAGATCACTTTCAAATTTAGAGACAGCATGGACGATGGCTAGCATTTCTTTCTTAACGGTAAAATAATTCTTTTGAGCTGGTTTCCAGACTCCAGAGGTGAACCTAACCAATTGTTTCGAGTTATTAACTTTCTGTTTTAAGATTCCCCCATATCCTATTTCTGAAGCATCGGTTTCTACGATTTTAAAAGCTTTTGGGTTGGCTAAAGCTGACCAAGGAAGTTCTTTGACTTAACTTTCAATCTCCTAACAGCTTTAGTGTGTTCATTAGACCAAGGAATTGGGTTCTTTTTCAACATTTGATATAATAATTTTGAGTCATGAGCTAAATCTTTATAAAAATCCTTTATGTAATTGAGACTTCCTAAGAACCTTTGTAACTGTTGCTTGTCCCTAATTTCACCAGGGAACTTATCAGCAAAGGATATTGCTTGATTAATCGGAACTATTAGTCCCTTATTAATATTATGTCCCAAAAAGCAAACTTTTGAAGAAAATAGTTTCATTTTCTTTGCTGATACTACTAATCCTACATGTTTCACAACTTTCAAGAAAATATTCAGATGTTTAAAATGTTGTTCCAAAGAATTAGAATAGTCTAAAACATCGTCAATATAAACAATGGTGAAAGCAGTGTAAGGATTAAATATATCATTCATAATATTTTGAAATTCAGAAAGAGCATTTTTCAATCCAAAAGGTAGAACGTTCCATTCGTAATGTCTAAAGGGGACATTAAAAGCTGTTTTGTACTTGTCCTTTTCGGCGATCTGGATTTGTCAATATCCTGATTTCATGTCGAATTTTGAAAAGATGACTGCCTTATTTAGTCTATCCAAGAGATCCTTCTTATTCGGTATCGGATATCTAACCCATTTCAAGGCTTTATTTAGAGGTTTGTAATTTATCACAAATCTTGGTACTCCTCTTTCTAATTCAGCTGTGTTTTCGACATAAAAAGCGGAACAACTCCAAGGAGATGAGCTTTTCCTAATTAACTTCTTATTTAATAAATCTTGTATTTCATATTTACAAATTTCTATTAGCCTAGCATTCATTTGAATTGGCCTGGCTTTGGTTGAGATTTTCTTTTCATCAAAATCAGGCTCATAGGGTAATTCAATTATGTGCCTTTTTCTATTCTAGAAGGCATTGGGTATTTCAGCACAAACTTGACTTTGAACATCTTTTGGATTTCATCATTTTTTTCTTTTTTCTTGCTATTTTGCAGCTGCTCTTCTATTCTCTTATGCTGCATTTCTTCTTTCAAATGGTATAAATAGTTTTCTTTCCTTTTTATTTTTTCTTGAATTTCATTAATATACCTATGCTTTGGTGGTTGAAAAAACCTAAAGATTATAGGTTGACCTTCTACCTCAGTTTTAATTCCTTCTTCAGAAACAAAAAAAGGATAAAGCATATTAATGAATGGTGTTCCTAATATAAGAGACTGGTTTAAACCTTTCCCCAGAACAAAAGGAGTTTCAAAACAAATACCCTGATTGAGCACAGCAGTGTTAGACAATTTAAATTGAATTCCTATTTTTTGGCTATTAACGGCTGTATGTAGAACCTGGGTAGTTTTCTTAAAATACCTGTAGGTACTACTCCCTCATTTGTACAGTTAAGATCGGCTCCTGTATCTATTAGCCATTCAACTGTAAATGTATAGGTTCTATCAATCACAACAGTTATCATCGCATACCATTTCTGAGCTATCACTCTATCTATGCTATTAACGAATTTCATGGTATTAACCTGCTCTTCTTGTAGGGATTTTTTTCTCACATGTTCTATTTTTTCTTGACATTCTTCCATTAGATTTTCAAATTCTAATTGCTCTGGTTTTTCTTTTGTATCATTCTCCGAAAAAGGGGGATAAAGTTCTAGAATTCTAACCCTATTTTTTTAACTCTTTAAGTTCTTCTTTTACATCATGAACTTCGCACTGAAGATCATTGAGAGTAGGTTTTTTCTTGTGAATTTTTTCATTAATCCTGTTTACTATAGTTTTAAAGCTATAGTTTTCAACTGGTTTTTTCACATTAGTTACAGCTGGCTGTTGGTTACTTGGTCCTGTTCTAGCTAGTGAGATATAACTTTCTAGCGCTTCTTTCTTTTTATCTGGATCCTCTATTTTGTCAATTAAGTCTATTATCAGACTTTCTTCTTTGGTTAAAACACATATTTTGAGATCATTGAATTGACAAGCGCACTCATTTTCACTATTTGAACTAGTTTCAGTATCAGATTCAAATAATTCTTCATTTTCTAGCTGAGCTAGTTCGTTATCACTATCTTTCTTAGAATCAGAGGAATTAAGCATTATTTGGCAAAGTTGCTGCTTAAGTTCTTCGCTAATGCTTAAGTTACTGATTTTGTCCTTCATTTTACATTCGGATTTATAGTGTTCGATTTTTCCACACTTGTAGCATGTTGGGACCGCACCTTTCTTTCCTTTACTAGCCTTCTTACTAGTTTCCCCTGCGTATTTCTTTTTCTTGAAGGTCCTATACGGTTTCTTAGGCTCAGACTTAAACTCGTATTTCTCATATTTCTTAGTCCTACGCCCCCCAAATTTCTTTCCCTTTTTATGTTTTTTATGTGAATAAGATTTAACGAGTTCAAAACCAAATTGTTCATAGAAGTCTCCTAATTCTTTTCTTACCAGGGTTTTCTGCTTATCAAGCTGTTTCTTTAATTTCATGTCTGTGCAAAGGGCTAATCCTTCTGCACAGATCTCATAGGATAATTTCCCACAGGTGTATGACCCATAAGGAATGACACGACCATTTTTATCTTTAATTCTATTCCTAACCTTTTCAGCGAATAGAATTGGTAATCCATAAAGAAATTTCTCTTTCCAAAAATCAGCATTACAGTCTTGTCTTGTAAACATCTTAGAGTAGAATACATCCTTATGCCATCTAAAATGGGACAAGGTCGGACATTTAAGATTCATTAGGAGTTATCTAGACCTATCATGCTGCAGTTCTGTAGTTCCTACAAAATGTAGAGTGATGGTGTAAATTAGTGAATTTACCGCATCTTCCTAGTAAATGTTTTCACTTTTAATGACTCCAGTTGCTGGATCTTGTACACTATGCTGGCCAATGGCCACTTGAGAGTTTAAGATCTGGGTCCGAGCCGAGTCGCTCAGGTGGAAATCCCACCATCCTTTCAACTGACCGACAAAACCGGCGATAATGGCTTCAGCCACCCTCATATCTCCATTTCCTTTTATCTTAGAGGCTGTAGTGTACATCATCATATGTTTCATTGTTATTGATGCTTTTTTTGAGAGGTCAACTTAGAGAGAAGGCGAGGACCTTCAGTAAGGGAAGAGCCTGAAGAAGACAAAGTAGGAGAAGAAGTCGTCAAGCTTTGGACACCAGTGTGGTGCCGGCCGAAGGCTCTCCGATGCTTAAGTCAGCTATGAATGGTAAAATTGGTAGAGTAACAGTAAGAGTGATAGAGAAGTTACCCTTTTTACTTGGGTACTATTCCCTATTTATAGGGAAGTGAAAAGTGGGAGGTTTGCACAAAGTTTGGATGTGGGACTTTGTGCAAGTCGCTGTGGTAATGACACGTGTCTTAGAGATTAGGTTCGGTAGTTGAGAGCTTCAGTAGTCGGGAGGTTCGGCACCTCTGAAGAGTGTCTTCCTTCGGTAGGGGAGAAGCCGTGTCTGCCTTGGTGCTAGTCATTTTGAGGTTGGACGTGCTGGGTTGATTATGGTGTAAATAGTAGTCCCTCAAATTGTCATTCAAAAAGTGGCTTCTGGTTTGGGAACTTGTAAAAAGGTAATTAAATTAAGCGTGTCGGCATGGTGGGTGTCGTAGGTAACTAGTACCCCAAGTTCGGAAGCTAGAAGTCACGTTTCATTTTTTTTTTTTTTTTTTTTGTGGGTTTTTGGCATGACGGGTGCCGAAGGTTAGGTAGTTGTCCGAAGGGAAGATGTGACTTCACGAGCCTTCCGAAGGTAAGGTGTGACGTCATCGTGAGTCGCGAGGGTCATTCCAAGCTTCGAAAAGGAGCCTTCCGAAGGGAAGATGTGATGTCACAAGAGCCTTTCGAAGGGAAGGTGTGCTGTCATCGCGAGTGCGGAAGGTTCCTTCCATGCTTCGGAAGGGAGCCTTCTGAAGGGGAGGTTTGACGTCACAAGAGCCTTCCGAAGGAAAGGTGTGATGTCATCTCGAGTGGCGAGGTTCCTTCCATGTTTCGGAATGGAGCCTTTGGAAGGGAAGGTGTGACATCAGTGCGAATCGTGAGGTTCCTTCCAGGCTTCAGAAGGGAGCCGTTCAAAGGGAAGGTGTGACATCATCGCAAGTGGCAAGGTTCCTTCCATGCTTCGGAAGGGAGCCTTTCGAAGGGAATGTGTGACGTCACGAGAGCCTTCTGAAGGAAAGGTGTGACGTCATCACGAGTGGTGAGGTTCCTTCTATGCTTCGAAAGGGAGGCTTTCGAAGGGAAGGTGTGACGTCATTGCGAATCGCGAGGTTCTTTCTAGGTTTCAGAAGGGAGCTTTCCGAAGGAAAGGTGTGACGTCATGAGAGCCTTCCGAAGGTAAAGTGTGACGTCATCGTGAGTTGCAAAAATCCTTCCAAGCTTCAGAATGGAGCCTTCGGAAGGGAAGGTGTGACGTCACCCGTGCCATGTGTTAGCGATATTGAATCGTTTGTTAGTGGAAACGGTAGCCTCGTGCGATGGTGATAACAAGGTACGTCTTGTTTCGTGCTCTTAGTTTGGATTGAAATGCCTGTTTTGCTTGAGTTGTGCATGAACTTTCATGAACATTAAAGAACATGCCTAGGCTTTTGCTTTCAATCTTCGCATGCCTATTAGTTTCCCTATTTTTGTGTTTGTAGATGTCTGATAATTCTGAAAGAGAAAGTCAAAGTCCACCAAGTCCTCATGCCTTTAGTGGGGAAGAGTTTGAGAGTGGTAGTCATGATGAAGCCCTGGGCACTGATGGGGAGAGTACTGAGTCTGATCATATAGTGGAAGGGCTGATAATGGAGGGGGATATGGTGGGGGGAAGAAGAGTAGTCAAGGAGCCCTGGGTACTTATGCGACCCTAGAAGCCGTTGCCAACCGGGTGTTGGGTATAACTCAGGCACTAGAGGCTAGTGCAAGTGGGCGAACGGGGCTATCTGGGTGTGGTACAGTGGCAGTGGCTTCTGCTGGTGTGACCGTTCCAGTAGGGGTTTCGCTGCCGAAGAGGAATATGATAAGTCTCTATGATCTAGAGTCGCTGAAGGTAGACTATGCGATACTTGATTGTGTGGGGTTGAGGTTGCCCATACCCACTGAAGTGGTGAGATACCTCCTGAGGGTGGTGTGATGGTGTTCTCAGCCATGTACAAACATGGAATGAGGTTACCATTGTATCCTTGGGTGCAGATGATACTATCGAGATTGGGCTATGCCCCTGGGCAGTACAATCCTAACTTTTGGAGTATACTGCACGGGGTGTACATAGCATGGTGGTTAGCAAAATGAGGGGAGCCCACCTTCGAGTAGTTCATGCATCTGTACTCAGTGTCCAAGCAACATGGCAACTTTGGCTGGGTGCAGGTCAACTGCCGAAAGACAAAGGAGAAGAGGTACTTTATAGGGTAACCACCATTGTCACAGAAGACGTGGAGAAATCGGTGGTTCTTTGCCTTCGGCAATTGGGAGTGCTAGCTTGGGAATACTGTCAGCAAACACGTGCCCACCCAATTCAATTTATAGGTCTTCGGTTATAACTTCTGCTTTAAGTTGTGTTGTATGTGCTTGGGTATAGATGTGTTAAGTATTCCGAAGCTTGTGGAAACTGATGCCCTTGTCTTTGTGCAGGTTCCATGAAGTGTAGGGCAGTATCCAGGGAAGAAGAGGGAGAGATAGAGCTGGTGAGGAGACTAGTCCCTGCAGAGCTGCGTGAGATAAGGAACATTGTGACACCAGCACTTCTTCTGGAGTCGGGGCTGCTTCAAGGAAGTAAGTGTTCACCTTCTTCCTTTTCGTACGCTTGCTCTTGTATAACATTCGCTTTGGTTTTGTAACAGTGGTTGAGGTGCCAAAGACTGTAGTGACGGTGAAGGGTTCACCGAAGGTAGCGGTTGATCCGGAGGAGAGGCAGTGGAAGCTGCAGGAAAGGAGAAAGAAAGATAGGGCTAACAGGGCAAGAAAGATGCACCCAAAGGGAGCGACCAACATTGTTGAGGGGACAGGATAGCGGGATGTCCGGAAGCGGTCTCGGTAGGAGGATGACGATCTGCTGGCGGAGCTGTAAAAGAAGCGAAGGGGACTTGAGACATCCATCCATGACGTCATGGACGGAACAGTGCTGCCTCCATTTGACCTGGATCCCCCACCTAGGCTGCCGCTTGAGATGGAGGAGTTCCCCACCAGAACCGAGGATGTAGACTTTGCCTCGATTTGACAGGAGGCGAAGGAGGTGACCCTGGCAATGCATCTCCAGGAAGTGCCCCTTGTGAATGCCTTTCTAACCGGGGTAAAAATTGACTCGAGGGAGCTCGCTCGGACCAAGGCTTCAGACTTTTCTGATTGGGTTCAGAAGTCGGTTCTTTCTACTGCCAATGTAAGTGGTCTAGTGCCTTGGTTATCTTTCGAGTATTCTATATATGAAGTGGTCCGGCTTGTGATCATGTAAGTGTTGTAGGCCTTTGGGGATATGTACCTCACCCTGGTGAGGGCGAAGAAGGAGGTTGCTTTGGTGAGATGCCATTTCGAGGCGGCAAAGGCTGCTATTGCCGAGGCTCAAGCTGCCCTCCGAAAGAGAAACGTGCTTCAGCTGAGGGTAGGTAGGCTGGAGCGGGAGCTGAAGGAGACGGCTCGGCGGCTAGAGTTGGTTGAAGAGGCTAGGGTTGAGGCGAAGCGGAAGAAGGTGGAGGAGCTAGCTGCAGCCTGGGCCTAAGCCATGGAGAAGTATAAAGGTTCTAAAGGGTTCAAGAACCTAGTGACGAGGTTTAATCCATATTTGGATATAAACTTCAACACTAGTGGCGTTCCTCCTCCCATTCCTTCTGGTCGGGAGTTGCTGTTCGCATCCCCTTTGTCTGCTGACGCCATGAGTCCTTCTGATGCCGAGGTGAGGGGAGGTGCCGATGCCAGTAGAGGTGAGTCGATCTTAGATGCCAAGGCTACTGTCGGGGAGGAGCCGGATGAGCATGCTGATGCCTGAAGGCTTTATACATTTAGTATTTGTTTCGGATATGTCTTTGTTTTGTATGGATATTTTGCCTTGCTTGGGGCAGGGTTATTTTGATTTGCTATGATATTAGACTTGTCATTTGATATAAGTTGTGCTAGCAAAAGGATAATCATGTGATTGATGAGAATTAGCTACAGTTGGGCGTTTCTTTAAATAGGTGCCGAAAGGCAAAATATACAAGTAACTGTCAAGTCGATGCTCAAGACCAAAGTCTAAGAAAAAATATTGTCCTAAGGTCTAGGTGTGTTTACTTATAGTAGTACTTGAGGTGATCAGCATTCCAAGGATGAGACAAGGTCTTGCCATTGGGATCACAGAGCTGATAAGTGCCAGGGCGGCAGACTTTGGTAATCTCATAAGGGCTTTCCCATGTAGGTCCCAAGGTACATTCAGTAGGGTTTTTGGTGGCCAAGGAGACCTTGCGCATGACCCAGTCCTCAATCTTGAAAGCACGATGCTTGACTCGGGAGTCATAGTACTTGGCAATACTCTGCTTGTACACGACATTGCGCATGTTGGATTGGTCACAATGCTCGTCAATGAAGTCGAGGTTCAAGGCTAACTGCTCGTCATTGGCTTCAGCATTATAAGTAGAGGTTCGGTATGTGGGCTGGCCAATCTCCACTGCCGCTACGGCTTTGGTATAAAAAAAAAAGAGAATGGTGTTTCTCCTATGGAGGTACGGAAGGTGGTGCGATAGGACCAGAGAACCTCTGGGAGTAGCTTTGGCCAGCAACCTTTGGCTTTGTCAAGCTTGGTTTTCAGGGTCTTCTTGATGATTTTGTTCACAGCTTCGACCTAGCCATTGGACTGAGGATGGGCTGGGGAGGCGAAGCAAAGACGTATCTTGAGGTTGGAACAAAATTGCTTGAACTTTGCATTGTCAAATTGCCGACCATTGTCTGTGACGATGGTTTTGGGGATGCCGAAGCTACATACGATATTATGCCAGATGAACGTTTCAATACGAGTTGCAGTGATGGTGGCTAAGTCATCAGCTTCAACCCACTTGGTGAAGTAGTCCACAGCTACAACTGCATACTTGACCTGGCCCTTACCCTTGAGCATAGGTCCAATGAGGTCAAGTCTCCATTGGGTGAATGGCCAAGGGCTGACCAGGGCTGTCAATGGTTTAGCTGGAAGTTGTGGGATGTTGGCAAATTGCTGACACTTATCGCACTTCTGGGTGAGGGCTTGGGCATCGGTGTGACGTGAGGGCCAAAAGTTGCCTAATGGCTTTATGCGTTAGTGAGCGGGCACCGAAATGATTGCCGCAGATGCCTTCATGAATTTCCCGAATGACATAATTGCTTTCTTCTGGAGTCAGACACAGAATGTAGGGGAGGCTGAAACCTCGCTTGTATCGAGCGGAGTGATAGAGTTTGGTTTTGCAAGAACTGAAGGATGGGGTCCATCCATGTAGGGCTGTGATCAATAGTGCATATGAGTGGTGTTTGTGTGCTGAGTTGATCCAATAACTCGATGTGGATGTTGCAGCCTATACCCTGTTCCAAGGCCGAGGCTAGCCTGGCCAAGGCATTAGCATGGTTGTTCTTAGAGCGTGGCACCTGGCTTATGAGATAAGCGTCGAAAGTTGCAAGTAGGTGGCGGGTATGTTGAAGGTAAGCTGTCATAGAGATGTCCTTGGTAGTGAAGTCCTGGTTGACTTGATGGACAACGAGCTGTGAGTCGCTGAATATCTGAATTTGCTTAGCACCCATCTCCTTGGCTAGCCAAAGGCCAGCTAAGAGTGCTTCATACTCAACGACATTGTTGGAAGTATGAAATTTGAAGCGGAGGGCGTACTCAAGGACAACTTTGTCTGGGGAAATGAGAACGAGGCCGGCCCCACATCCCTGGGCATTGGAGGAGCCATCCACATATAAGGTCCACAAGGGCTGGGTCAGGTCGAGGGTGCCGTTGCTGGCGACGTGGACCTAGCTCGAGGGAGGATTGGGTTCGGTTATGATCTGGGGAAAGGCCAATGCTTCGGGTTTTGTGAATTCTGATATGAAGTCAGCAACAGCCTAGCCCTTCGTAGCTGGGCGGGGTTTATAGTGAATGTCAAATTCACCCAGCTCAATGGCCCACTTAACCAACCTGCCAAAAGTCTCTGGCTTTTGCAATACCTGCCTTAGTGGCTGGTTGATTAAGACATGGATGGTGTGAGCTTGGAAGTATGGTCTGAGGCGTCTAGTTGACACCACTAGAGCAAAGGCCAGCTTCTCGATGTCAGGGTACCGAACCTTAGCATCTTGCAATCCTTTGCTAATATAGTGCACCGGATGTTCAACACATTCGTGGAGGCGGATGAGCACCGAGCTAACTGCAGTGGCCCAGACGGAGAGGTATATTGTGAGGATGTCCCCAGGCTCAAGAGTCAACAATAAAGGGGCCCAACTGATATACTCATTGAGCTCGCTAAAAGCCTTGTCACATTCAGCAGTCCATGTGATATTTCACTTGTTGCCCTTAAGTGCCTTGAAGAAGGGGGCACAACGATCAGTGACCTTAGATATAAACCTGGTCAGGGCAGCGATGCGTCCTGTAAGGCTCTAGATGTCCTTGACTGTCTTGTGTATCGTCATGTCTAAAATGGCCTGAATCTTTTCTGGGTTAGTTTCGATACCCCGTTGGCTGATCATGAAGCCAAGGAATTTTCCCGAAGCTTCACCGAATGCACACTTCGTGGGGTTGAGCCCCATTTTATACTGTTTCAGGATGGTGAACATGGTAGATAGGTTGGAGATGTACTAGTCAGCAGTGCAACTTTTGACGAGCATGTCATCGACATACACCTCCATGATGTTGCCAATCAGTGGGGCAAAGATGTTGTTCACAAGTAGCCCCAGCGTTCTTGAGATCGAAGGGCATAACCTTGTAGTAGTAGAGGCCACGGTCGGTGATGAAGGATGTATGAGCCTGGTCATCAAGGTGCATAAAGATCTGGTTGTATCCCGAGTAAGCATTAATGAAGCTAAGGAGGGGGTGGCCAGCTGTGGCGTCAACAAATTGGTCGATTCGTGGTAAAGATAAGCTATCCTTTGGGCAAGCTCGATTAAGGTTGGTGTAGTCTACACACATGCGCTAGCCTTTCTTTGGTTTACGTACCATCACCACATTGGCTAGCCAGGTAGGATAGTCCACCTCCTTGATGAATCCAATGCTGCTCAGCTTATCCATCTCCTCCTTCATGGCCTTGTACCTCTCTGGGTCATAAGCACGACGCTTCTGCCTAACAGATCTGATGGCGGGATTAATGCTTAGCCGGTGAGATATGATGTCTGGTGATATGCTAGATATGTCATTGAAAGACCAGGCGAAGACCTCAGAGTTGAGGCGGAGGAAGGCTACGAGATCATAGTGAAGCTCTTGTGAGTGGGAGGTACCGATCCAAGATGTCGTCGTGGAGAGTAACCAGCTCAAGGTCTTCCACAGGTTCGGCCTGCTGGGTGACAAATTCCTCCATGGGGTCTTCAGGTCGTTCAATGCCAGCCCGAGGAGGGGCTAGAGCCTTGGTTACTGTGAGGGCCTTACTTCTATGCTGGCGATTAGTGGACTTGACTGCTGATGCATAGCAGCTTCGGGCGTCAAGGTGGTCGCCACGCACTGTGCTAGTGCCATGGGGGGTGGGGAACTGCAGCAGTAGCATATGTGTGGAAATAAAAACCTTCATTTGCGCCAAGGCTGGGCGCTCAAGGATGATATTGTAAGCTGTGGGGCAGTCGACGATAAGGAAGGGAGTAGTGACTGTCGCCCGCTGGGGTGCGGAACTAATAGAAATAGGGAGATGGATGCTGCCAATAGGCTGGACAACATCACTAGAGAAGCTCACAAGGAGTGTGATGCTTCGGTCTAGCAAGTGAGCAGGGACCTGGAGCTCATTGAAAGCATCAGCAAACATCACACTGACTGAGCTGCCAGTGTCCACCAGAATACGTCCAACATCAAAGTTAGAAATGTCTGCGCGGATAATGAGTGGGTCGTCATGTGGGAGAATGACACCACGTTCTTCCTCCTCATAGAAGGTGATGGGGGCCCAGCTTGATTTTTTTGTCTTAGGCAGGCATCTGTGCTCAGTGCTGAAGACCTGGTGCGCATAAGAAGAACAGACATAGTGTTTGATGGAGATGTTGGAGGTTCTGGCCAACGTGGGACCACCCCTGATGGTGGAGATCATGTTGATCCCAATTTATGTAGGGGACTTTTTCCTCCAGCAGCTGTAAATGGGCTGGGCTACTGTAAAAGGGCAGACTGATGAAATTGTTTCATTTGCCTGAGTTCGAAAATTAGGCCCCAAAATACCTCGAAAGGGCAGTATAGCCTTAGGAAGTATTTCGGTTATCTTCACCAACCAAAATAATGACAGCTTACAGGTTATTTCTTCATGCTTACAGATAAACTCTCAAGCTCAGCGTGAGTGGCATGTGGCATGGGAGCAAAATCAACATGAGTTTGGCACTAAGAAAAAATTTAGGCTTGCTTTGATGGAAAAGGAAGTGTTAAGGTAAGGAAGAAGAAGTTTTGTAAGAGATTTGGCTAGGAAAGGGAAAATGAAGAGCAGAGTTCTTCCGGCAGCTGCCAGAAGAGCAAAACGGAGAAGAAGATGAACATTGCACGAGATTGCTGGGTTTTTGTAAGTTAGAGAGATCCGATATATTATTGGAAAAAGATCCGATTTGGAGCACATGAAAGTATGACATACACGAGTCATACTCTGCACGCCATGCTAAATAAAAAATCCGTCGAGCTAGGAATTGAGATTAAAATTATAAAATGCATTTAGCTCTGCAAATCCATGCCAATTATCCTATCAAGCGCCATATTTAAAAGCATGCCAAGCAACATGCCATGCCAAGCGGGAAATTATTATTTCACACCAAATCGCACTACAAGCTTAAGTGGGCCCAAGCCACTCAAATGTCCGGGGGTTGCTTGAGTGGGTTGTGGAATGTATGGTAACGAATTGTCATGAGGCCCATTGATGGGCCAAGAAATGGAAGTCTCGGGTCACTTGGGGGGCCTCGGGACTCAAGCCCATTTTCTTAGGCTCAAACGTGGGTAAGCACAAGAGAG
>NW_007362504.1:565750-603240 GCF_000346735.1 Prunus mume
TGGTTTTGCTCCCATGCCACATGCCACTCATGCTGAGCTAAAAAGACCATCTGTAAGCATGCCAAAACTATCTGCAAGTCACCATTATTCTCGTTGGTGAAGATTATCCAAAATATCTCCTAAGGTTTTGCTGCCCTTTTGAGGTATTTTGGGGCTTAATTTTTGAACCTAAACAAAAGGGGGCAATCTCCTCAGTCTGCCTTTTGCAGCAACCCAGCCCATTAGCTGCAGGAAGAAAAAGTCCCCCTACAGATCTGCCTTTGGTGAGGGTTCGGTGGGGGTGGGAGGTTGTACACATATTTATTCAGCTTCCCTTCACGAATAAGTCATTCAATGATGTTGTGCAAGGCAACACAAAACTCAGTATCGTGGCCACTGAACTAATGAAAATGGCAGAAGACACCTGTGTTTGGCATATGCTTGTTGGGCGGTCTCCTAGGAGGTGGCTTGAGGATCATGGGTGCCTCGTGCACTAGGACATTCTCATAGGTAGCGTTCAAGGTAGTGAAGACCTCAAACGTAGGCTTGGTTGTGAAGGGGAGTGGGGCCTGATCACTTGTCTTGGGAGGGTTGCTTCCACTCTGCTGGTAGTGGTTGCCATGTCTACCACGCTTACTACTGCTGAAGGTATGCTGGTAGCTATCCTTCCTTTTTGGGTGCGGGGTACCTTAGTTATCTGGGGTAGGAGTAGAACGCTGGGGTGGGGCTGGGGTTGGTACCAAAAGTGGAGGATCACCAAAGGTGTTGCTTGCAGAGGTGGCTAGGCCACGCTTGGAGTTGAAATACTCGGCATTGGCATGAATTGCTGCTTGCTTCATTAGCTCTGGATATGTGTTCCAAGAGTTGCTATGGACTAGGTACCAGAAGTTGGACTTGCGGATGCCACTCTTGAAAGCACCGAAGGAAGCGCGATCGTCAGTCTCTGGGCAACGAGAGTACTCGTGGCTGAAGCGAGCTGCATACTCCCAAAGGGGTTCATCCTCACCCTGCCGAAGTATGTACAAGTCGTTTGCGGGGTACAGACAATCAGTCTGGATCATGAAATGGTCTAGGAAGGTCTGCTTCAGACTGTCAAATGTGTTGATGGTGCGAGGGTTCAGCCTGTAGAACCAATTCAGGGCCGCGCCACTGAGGGTGGAAGGGAAGATGAGGCACATGCCTTCATCATTAAGACCATCTAAGAGCAGACTGGAAGGAGTGGATATGGGTGAGAGGATCCTCCGTACCAGTGTAAAAGGCGATATGGAGTGGCTTAATGTCCTTCTCCTTGTGGTAATTGATAGGGGTGGGTATAAAAACCGATAAACCGAACAAATCGACCAAACCAAACCAAACCAAACCGAAAAATAAGGTTTTTTTGACCAAACCGAAAAAGTCAACGCTGGACCTGAACCGAACCGTTGACTTCAGTTTAGGCTTTAGGTCCAAAAAATTTTGAACCGTTGGACTTGACCCGAACTGACCATTATTTAATTATATATGCATTTGGCACATGGCGTTGTCTGATTGGCTTAAATAAGAACTTTGGGTGGGTCTGTTTGCACTATATCCGAACCTCTCTCAATTTTTTATTTTTTATTTTTTCAGTAACCCTCTCAGACTCTCTCACTCCGTATCTCTCTCTCACTCACACACGAAAAAAATCAACCCTAGATTTGGGACTAACCTTAACCTCATCGGCCACCGTCTCTCTCGCGAGCGCTCTCCGTCTCTTTCTTTGTCTCTCTCTCGACTCGTCTCTGTCATGCTCGCTCTCTCAGTCACCTCTTTAAGTCTCTTAGAGTCGAGAGACTCATTCTCTCTCTTCAAACCTAACCAAACATCATCCAATTTCATTGGTTTTTGGAGCGAATCCTTGCAAATTATGGAGGGCTCTGGTTCATTCTAAGGTAAATTTGTATGTATTTGGTTTGAATTCTTAGTTGTTTTCATTTTTCCCCCAATTTAGTAGATTATTAGGGTTTCGAAATTTTGGTATTCTGTTGAAATTAACGCAGTTTTTTCTTAATTTTGCAGTTGTTGTGCTTAGTCTTTTGGGGGTTTGGATTAATAGGCAAAATTGAAGGTATAAACATTTCTCTGTCTCAATTTCTGTGTTTTGCTTGCTTCATCTTGCTTTAGTTTGAGTGATGAGTTCGTTTTAATTGATAGGAACTTTAAGGAGATGGGCTCTGCCTCTTGTTGTTTCGCTCTCCAAAATTGATGCGGATAGAGAGTTGAGGGGAGGAGGGTACTTGTGGCTGGACCCTTTTTTCAGCAAAGGGGCGGATCTTAGAGAAGCTTGTTTCTGCAGGTATTGGGAGTCGCCCTGTTGTTTTCGTGACTCACAGGTCTGTAAAGTGTTGCTTGTTAGTTATCTGGGGTAGGAGTAGAACGCTGGGGTGGGGCTGGGGTTGGTACCAAAAGTGGAGGATCACCAAAGGTGTTGCTTGCAGAGGTGGCTAGGCCACGCTTGGAGTTGAAATACTCGGCATTGGCATGAATTGCTGCTTGCTTCATTAGCTCTGGATATGTGTTCCAAGAGTTGCTATGGACTAGGTACCAGAAGTTGGACTTGCGGATGCCACTCTTGAAAGCACCGAAGGAAGCGCGATCGTCAGTCTCTGGGCAACGAGAGTACTCGTGGCTGAAGCGAGCTGCATACTCCCAAAGGGGTTCATCCTCACCCTGCCGAAGTATGTACAAGTCGTTTGCGGGGTACAGACAATCAGTCTGGATCATGAAATGGTCTAGGAAGGTCTGCTTCAGACTGTCAAATGTGTTGATGGTGCGAGGGTTCAGCCTGTAGAACCAATTCAGGGCCGCGCCACTGAGGGTGGAAGGGAAGATGAGGCACATGCCTTCATCATTAAGACCATCTAAGAGCAGACTGGAAGGAGTGGATATGGGTGAGAGGATCCTCCGTACCAGTGTAAAAGGCGATATGGAGTGGCTTAATGTCCTTCTCCTTGTGGTAATTGATAGGGGTGGGTATAAAAACCGATAAACCGAACAAATCGACCAAACCAAACCAAACCAAACCGAAAAATAAGGTTTTTTTGACCAAACCGAAAAAGTCAACGCTGGACCTGAACCGAACCGTTGACTTCAGTTTAGGCTTTAGGTCCAAAAAATTTTGAACCGTTGGACTTGACCCGAACTGACCATTATTTAATTATATATGCATTTGGCACATGGCGTTGTCTGATTGGCTTAAATAAGAACTTTGGGTGGGTCTGTTTGCACTATATCCGAACCTCTCTCAATTTTTTATTTTTTATTTTTTCAGTAACCCTCTCAGACTCTCTCACTCCGTATCTCTCTCTCACTCACACACGAAAAAAATCAACCCTAGATTTGGGACTAACCTTAACCTCATCGGCCACCGTCTCTCTCGCGAGCGCTCTCCGTCTCTTTCTTTGTCTCTCTCTCGACTCGTCTCTGTCATGCTCGCTCTCTCAGTCACCTCTTTAAGTCTCTTAGAGTCGAGAGACTCATTCTCTCTCTTCAAACCTAACCAAACATCATCCAATTTCATTGGTTTTTGGAGCGAATCCTTGCAAATTATGGAGGGCTCTGGTTCATTCTAAGGTAAATTTGTATGTATTTGGTTTGAATTCTTAGTTGTTTTCATTTTTCCCCCAATTTAGTAGATTATTAGGGTTTCGAAATTTTGGTATTCTGTTGAAATTAACGCAGTTTTTTCTTAATTTTGCAGTTGTTGTGCTTAGTCTCTGTGGGTTTGGATTAATAGGCAAAATTGAAGGTATAAACATTTCTCTGTCTCAATTTCTGTGTTTTGCTTGCTTCATCTTGCTTTAGTTTGAGTGATGAGTTCGTTTTAATTGATAGGAACTTTAAGGAGATGGGCTCTGCCTCTTGTTGTTTCGCTCTCCAAAATTGATGCGGATAGAGAGTTGAGGGGAGGAGGGTACTTGTGGCTGGACCCTTTTTTCAGCAAAGGGGCGGATCTTAGAGAAGCTTGTTTCTGCAGGTATTGGGAGTCGCCCTGTTGTTTTCGTGACTCACAGGTCTGTAAAGTGTTGCTTGTGCGTGCATGAACCTGTCGCCGCTTGTGTGTCAATTTTGGTTTTCTCATACATTAGTCATCATATGTCTTAAGTTTTGTATGTTGTTGTCTTTCGTGTGTTTAGATGATACTCGTCTTTTCATGAATCTGTTGCATCTTCTTTCCAGTTTTGGGTTCTAGCCTTTGACTGATTTAAGGATGTCTGAGAGGTCTTGTGTGCTGTTATAAAGTTTTCCGATATCCCCAAAAAAATGAAAACTAAACGAAGCAATATTATTATTTATTTTGGCATTCTCTACTAATGTGCTTCGTCTTGCTTTCAGATAGGCGTCGGCAGTTCATCCTTCAAGATGTTCTCCACTTTATTCTATTATTTGTTTGCCATACTATGTGACCCTTTTATGTAATGGGCTGGGATCAGTTATTTTATGGTAGCTATTCGCAAGGGGGGGAATTTGAACTGGCATTTATTCTCTAGCTATGAGTTTCATGAGTAGATTATACAAGGTGGCCTCAAAAGTTGAGCAGGTGTCGGGTTTTGATTTTTTTGTTTTGGTTAAATGCTATTTGTTTTGTTTTGGTTAAGTGTGTGTGTAATCTGTTTTTAGTGTCTTGAATCTACATTTTTTTGCAGCTCCCTTAACCGATACAAGTGAATCTGTTATGATCATTTTAGCTTCAATGGGAGGTATGATTTAGCTTCTTGGAAGGGTTTTGTTTGGATTTTTTTTATAATGTATTTTGCAGTTGTTTGTATCTGTTTATTATGTTTATTGAGATAATGTGATATATCTTTTCTTTTATTTTTGTAGAATTAGGGAGCAAAACGTCCACCACAAGCTTGAATAATACTCCTCCCTCCTTAGTATGATGAGGATATGTTGGTTCTTTTATTTTTGCAGGTGTTGGATTTTGAATAATACTCCTCCTCCCTCCTTTGTATTAAGGCTTTTTGTTAAATCTTCAAGTGTTGTTATGCAGGGTTCTTTCTTAAGCCTTTTGGATGGATGCAACTGCTGTTTTGTATTTTGTATCTTTATATGCATTTTTATTATGAATTGTAAGATGTTATATTTGTTTCGTTGGCTGATGATTGTATTAATTTGTGATGGATCTAGTTGTTTAAACACTTAGCTTATAATTTAGAATGATGGATGATTATAATTTAGAATGACGTATGAATTATACTTGAATATGCATGATTTCATATTCTAGAAAAAATAGAAAAAGAAAAAAGAAGGGATTTGACTTGAGCAAGTTTTAATAGATTTGGGCTTTAGCTGATGTTTAGGAAAAAAAATTGAATTGGACCTGTTTTAATAGCTTATTTTTAAGGAGAAAAAATTATTTGGGCCAAAGCCCAAAACCGAAAAAGAGCCAGAACCGAACCGGACTCAATCGGGTTGGCCCAACTTCGGCTTTAAACTTGAACCCGATCCGACTCGAGAACCGCTAGTTTGATTTGTTCGGCCCACGAGTCATCCAAAATTTGATCCGACCCGAACTGTGCCCAGGCCTAGTAATTGAGGATACGTTCGGTAAAGTACCCAGGTCGTGGCTTCACCCAGAGGGGCTGGTGGTTGCGTTGCTGCTCACTCTCTAGGCGTTGGACCTTCTCAAAGAGAACCCTCATAGCCGAGTCGACATGAGGGAGGGTCTCGAGTGCTGAAGGCCTAGGGTGTGGATTGGCAAGGGCTAGGTAAGGTTCTCAATCTTCTAATGCCTCGGTGTGATAATTTTCCCAATCTTCTGAATGATAATTTTCCCAGTCGTCCGAGTCTCCTGCGCCTTCTTCAGCGGTTAGGTGGGTAGGCTTCGGTGAAGGGCCTAGGTGTGTCACCCTTGGGTCTTAGAGATTAATGGGATGGGAATAGGGTCTTGCTGACGGTCCAAGGACGGTCTCTGCAATCTCTGTAGACCTTCATCAGTTCATGGGGCCAGTCCTTCGGTGGGGAGATGTGAAGGAGCCACGACTTGGTTGTCTCTAGATGGAGGGGGCCTTTACACTTGCTAAGCCTAGACTGGACTGGGGCACTATGGAGGGAGTGCACTGGCTAGTTTGGCTGGGTATGCTCAGCATCCTGGGTAAAGTCACGTTGGGAGCCTTGGGCCTGAGTCCTCTCCCAGTTATGCTTCAGCATGCGGTAGTCATGTTCTAGCTCGATATTTTTGGTATGGAGATGTTCGTATTTCTCGAACATCTTGGCGACGCTGGCGCAGAGGAGCTCGACCTCTGCCTGGAGATTGGAATTTGATGAAGGTTTCCTTCAGGAGGTACCCTCGTGGGCGGTATGGTGCTGAGTATCGTGGCTATCCTCGGTCAGCATAGTAGAGTGTTGGGTGTAGAAGAGGCGACGAGGCTTGATGGGAGAAGGAGCCAGCTGGGCTGGTAGAGAAAATTAGGATTCAGAAGTCGATTCCCACAGACGACACCAAACTGTTGACGCTCTTTTTGGGAGGTCAACTTAGAGAGAAATGGATAGTCTTCAGCAGGGGAGAAGGTGAAGACCTTCGGTAAGGGGACAAAGTAAGAGAAACAATCGTCAAGCTACGGACACTGGTATGGTGCCGATCGAAGGCTCTCTGATGCTTAAGTCAGCTATAAGTGGTAAAATTGGCAAAGTAATAGTAAGAGTGATAGAGAAGTTACCCTTTTTACTTGGGTACTGTTCCCTGTTTATAGGGAAGTGAAAGTGAGAGGTTTGCACGAAGTTTCGATGTGGGACTTTGTGCAAGTCGCTGTGGTGATGACACGTGTGTTAGAGATTAGGTTCGGCAGTTGAGAGCTTCGGCAGGTGTCTGGTACCTTAGAAGAGTGTCTTCCTTCAGCAAGGGAGAAAACGTGTATGCCTTTGTGCTAGTCATTTTGAGTCTGGACATGCTTGGTTGATTATGGTGTAAACAATTGTATTAATGATCTGGTATTCTGTTAGACCATCAATATTCCACTCAACTATGGAACTTCCGTCATATTGAGTGAAATTCCACATTCCATCTTCCTCAAACTATAAATCTACTGGTGTGGGTCTAGGGTAGTAGTTTTTAGTATTATCAGTTTGAGTAAATCTCTTTTCAGTCATTAACCTATTAATTTCAAGTTGCTCTTCTTTAAACATTGTTTCCAGGTTATCTATTTCCCCTTCAGTGAGAACCGACACTTGTGGACCCTTTCCTTTATCTGACAAATTTAACCTTGTTAACTTTTTGGCCAAGACGTCAACAAAGTTTTCGTCTTCAGATAAGGTCATTCCCATCTTAAAATTTTTATTATCTAAGGCAGGAGGTGGTTTAAAGAATGCTTGACTCACTTCTCTATTTCTTTTGGTTTCTGAGGGTCCTAGTTCGGATTTCTGTTCCCCCATTGAAACAGATGTTTCAATCCTAGTAACTTGCTTTCCTAAAGACTGTAGAAACAGGTTGGTGTAGTTATTCTGATGAATGACCACATCTACATCTTCTTTACTAGCTGTACGAAAATTATTGGTACTGTCTTCAAGGAAAGTGGTTTCTTTGTAGGGAGCTGCAATTACATCCTTTTGTTTAATCACCATCTCGGGTGGATGTATGGCTTTGACTGACTTCCCATCTTTGGAAGTATAAGTCGAGAAGTGGCTTCCTATCATTTCTATATTAATGGAAATTCTTGTGTTTACATAGTTGTCTTCTTAACTTCAGTGTTGGCTTAACCTGTCAAAGATCTTAGGGTTGCTTATAGTCTGGTAATGTAATTTTTATTTCAATAGGTAGCTAGTATACTTGGAGGGGTAATTAATTGACGTACATATTGATTAGGAAGAATCTTCTTTTTTTAATCACTTAAGAAGAATCCATCGGCCTGATCAAAGCCAATGAAACATCGATGGATGAGCAGTTATGCTCTAGCTAATCGGTGATTACTCATTGTTAAAGGGAAGAAATTGGTCAACTATTGTGATTGCCTCAATCTTAGTAATTAGCTAAGTTTACGGTCATTACACCTATTGTGATTTACATACTTAGAATAGATTCCATGCTTACTTAGAATAGAACTTTCATTCTGTATAAATCTTGTACATTACGATCTCAAGGTATCAATACAATATATACAGCTTTCTACATTCTTTCATGGTATCAGAGCACCAACATAGGTGACTCTGTCCAGCACGTCTTCCGCTACCAAAACCAAACACACAAACAACCAACCTACACAGCCCATCAACATGGGTGATGAAAAATCATCCGGATCTGAAATCAACATGTCTGATCCACTTATCCTACACCATTTCGACTCACCCGGTCTGGTTCTAGTTTCGAAACCTCTCGAAGGCCATGACTATGGTCAATGGAGTCGCTCGATGCGAATTGCCTTGAGCGCCAAAAACAAACTAGGTTTCATTGACGGGACTATCAAAGCCCCAGCAAAAACTGATGCCAAATTCTCCATTTGGCAGAGATGCAACGATATGGTGTTATCCTGGATTTTGCACTCACTACAACCCGACATCGCAAGCAGTGTACTTTACTGCACCAGCGCATCCATGGTGTGGAATGATCTTAAAGATCGGTTCTCACAAGGCAACGACTCCCGGATTTACCAAATCCGTCAAGAAATTGCCGAACATCGACAAGGCCATCTTTCGGTTTCAGAGTATTACACTAAGCTCAAGGCCTTATGGGATGAATTGGATTCATACCATGAACCCATCATCTGCACTTGCGAAGGTTCCACAACACGTGCTTCCAGAGAAGAGAAGGAGAAAGTCATGCAATTTTTAATGGGTCTGAACGAACCTTATTCAACTGTGCGTGGGTCAATTCTGATGATGTCACCGATCCCAGACACACGTCGTGTCCATGGCCTGATCCTCCAACACGAAAGGCAGCTGGACGTGACAAATCGACAGCCCGGATCCCATGCCATGCAAACCGTACGTTCTGTGAACACCAAGGGCGGCACCAACCTAGGCAACTCGGCAGCAGCGGCGAAACCCTCTGGTGCTGGGGACGGAAAACACAGCTCCAACTTCAGGAAGTCTCTGAAATGTTCTTATTGTGATGGAGACACCCACACCATTGACACTTGTTTTTTCCTTAATGGATTTCTTGTGGGCCACAAACTCCATGGGAAGAATGTCAAGCCCAAAAACAAACGGGCTGCTTACACTGCTGAAAAGGATCCAACCCCAGGGCCCCACGTCAAATCCGATGACAGCCCCACTTTCACTACTGAAGAATACAATCAACTGATCGCTCTTTTACACAATCGACCTGGTAATTCTCATCTTGCAAATGCAACAGGTATTGTTACATCAACCTGCAACCTTTCACAGCATGACCCACTTTCAAATTTTTATTGGATCATGGACAGTGGAGCATCAGATCATATTTCATGTTTTGCACCTACACACAACACAGTCAATACTCAACATGATTTTGTTGGTTTACCTAATGGAGGGAAAGCAGCCATTAAAAATATTGGATCCATTAAAGTGTCTGACACCTTAACTCTAGATGGTGTTCTTCATGTACCACAATTCAATGTGAACTTATTGTCTGTGAGCAAATTGACACGAGGATTGCAGTGTATGGTAACTTTCTTTGATAAATTTTGTGTTGTGCAGGACGTGAATACGGGGAGGACGATTGGCCTGGGCAAGCAATTTAATGGGCTCTACTACCTCAAAGCCACCCAAAACCCACATCTAGCTCATCATGTTCACCACACCTCCCATCTTTGGCATCAACGTCTGGGACACCCATCCAACGCCCCTACTCAATTTCTTTCCAATAAATTTCCAGAAATTATCTGTGATAACAATCATGTTTGTGATATTTGTCCTTTAGCAAAGCAAACTCGCTTATCTTTTTCTCCATCTACTTCAATGTCATCTCATGCACCTTTTGATTTAATTCATTGTGACATTTGGGGGCCACACAAAATTCACACTCATACTGGTGCACGATATTTTCTAACTATTGTGGATGATTTTACCCGTTTTACATGGATTCATCTCTTAAATTTTAAATCAGACACACAAGGGGTGATAAAATCTTTTTTCTCTTGGGTCAAAACCCAATTCAATCTCCCTGTCAAAACCTTGCGTGCCGACAATGGGAGTGAATTTCTTTCACTCCAAACTCTTTTCCGAGACACCGGTACCTCTTTCCAACACTCATGTCCATATACACCCCAACAAAATGGCATCGTCGAACGAAAACACCGCCATCTTTTAAATGTGGCTCGGGCACTCCGTTTTCAGGCCAATATTCCCTTACATTTTTGGGGAGAAAGCTTACACACTGCATGTTATCTCATAAATCGCCTTCCAACACCATTACTCAAACACCAATCTCCATATGAACTTTTACACCACCACACTCCTAATTATTCTTTTTTACGAGTTTTTGGTTGTCTGTGTTATGCTACCAATCTCCTTCCCAAACACAAGTTTGATGCTCGGGCCCGTCGATGTGTTTTCTTTGGTTATCCCCTTGGTCAAAAGGGTTATCGCCTTTATGACCTCAGCACACAAAAATTTTTCTCCTCTTGGGATGTGGTTTTTCACGAAAATATATTCCCTTTCTCTACCTCACCACCTGAACAACAAACTGACACTATTGTCCTACCCACTCCAGCCCATGACCCCTTATCCCAGACCCAGGAAAGCCCAACCTCTTCTTCTCCTCATTTTTTTTCCCATCCGGCCCATACCCCTCAGCCCTCAGCCCACGACCCACTCCTCACTTATTCACCCTCACCATCTCTTACCCAACCCGTGCCCCCTGTTCCCTCTGGTTCTTCTCCTTCATCACCGACGCCTCCCGCCGCATCTTCACCATCCTTCGATGCCACGGCGTCACCATCTCCGGCCCTTTCGTCCCCTCCACAATCTCTTCCTCCTTCTCTTCCCGACGCCAATCCCATTTCTCCCGCCCCACCTCTGCGAAAATCCACCCGATCTATCAAACCCCCTCCCCACTTCAAGGACTACCAAGCCCACCATGCCGCCCTGCTTGCTCCAGGAGTTCCTTCCCCCATCACGTCAGGTACTCGCTACCCCATCACTCGGTATGTCACTCATTCTAATTTTTCGGAACCTCATCGTTTTTTTGTCAACAATATCTCCCAATTGGTTGAACCTAACACTTATGAGGAGGCCCGTCCCAACCCCCACTGGGTTGAGGCTATGAACTCCGAAATTGCAGCTCTGGAAGAGAACCACACTTGGTCGTTAGTTCCGTTACCGGCTGGCCACCGTCCGATTGGGTGCAAATGGGTTTTCAAACTCAAGTACACTTCCGATGGTACCCTGGAGAGATACAAAGCTCGCTTGGTCGCCAAAGGGTTCACCCAACGTGAAGGCATCGATTATACTGAGACCTTTGCTCCTGTTGCTAAACTTATCACTGTCCGTTGTCTCCTCACTGTTGCCTCTGTTCATAATTGGCCGCTTCATCAGATGGACGTACACAACGCTTTCCTTCATGGCGACCTCCATGAAGAGGTCTACATGCTTCCACCGCCAGGTTATCAACGACAGGGGGAGCACACTGTGTGTCGTCTCCACAAATCCTTATATGGTCTTAAACAGGCATCTCGAAGCTGGTTTCGTAAGTTTTCCTCTGCTATACAAAATATTGGTTTTTCTCAATCCAGAGCAGATTATTCTATGTTTACACACAAACATGGTAAATCCTTCACTATTATATTGTTGTACGTTGATGATATGATAATCACTGGAAATGATGATGATGCCATACGAGACCTTAAACACTTCCTTGGCACTTGTTTCAAAATCAAAGATCTTGGACCTTTAAAGTATTTTCTTGGAGTTGAAATTGCACGGTCCAAATCTGGGATTTCTTTTTGTCAACGGAAGTATGCACTGGATATTTTGGAAGATGCAGGTTTACTTGGTGCAAAGCCTACAAAAATTCCTATGGAAGCCAATGTTGCACTCATGCCTACAGGGAGTGACCCTCTCAAGGATCCTACTCGCTATCGCAGACTTGTTGGCAGGTTAATATATCTTACAATAACAAGACCTGAAATCACATATGCGGTGAATACTCTAAGTCAGTTTATGCATGAACCCCAAATGCATCATTTTGAGACAGCACGTCGGCTCCTCCACTACCTCAAAGGAGCTCCTGGCCAAGGGTTATTATTCCCTTCACACGGGCCCCTCCACTTGACAGCTTACTGTGACGCGGATTGGGCACGATGTCCTTTTACAAGGCGCTCAGTTACTGGATACTGTATTTTCCTTGGCAAGTCACTGGGACCGGTGCCGGCCCTTCCCGTTGTCGGAGCTGAGAGAATCGAAGAGAGAGAAAGAGAGAGTCGGGGAGAGAGAAACGGGAGAGAGAGAGAGAGTGTACGCGGGAGGAAGAGAGAGAAAGTGAGGGGTAAAAACTGAAAATCTGATTTTTACCAAACTCTTCGAAATAATTACGGTTCTGCCACCGAACAAGTTTTGATCGCCAAAGCTTCGTTAAATCTCCGATTCAGGCCTACCGCCTGTCTACGGTTTCGTCTCAGTACCACCTACGCAACCACACCACTCACGGTCCCAAAATCTTCCCGGATAAGAAAGTGACCAAAATCACCCTTAACCCAAGAGTAATTTAATATTTTCCCTTAATTAAATTAAATAGGAAAATAAACGGAGTCGGGGTGTTACACCTTGCGTGCCGACAATGGGAGTGAATTTCTTTCCCTCCAACCTTTTTTCCGAGACACCGGTACCTCTTTCCAACACTCATGTCCATATACACCCCAACAAAATGGCATCGTCGAACGAAAACACCGCCATCTTTTAAATGTTGCTCGGGCACTCCGTTTTCAGGCCAATATTCCCTTACGTTTTTGGGGAGAAAGCTTACACACTGCATGTTATCTCATAAATCGCCTTCCAACACCATTACTCAAACACCAATCTCCATATGAACTTTTACACCACCACACTCCTAATTATTCTTTTTTACGAGTTTTTGGTTGTCTGTGTTATGCTACCAATCTCCTTCCCAAACACAAGTTTGATGCTCGGGCCCGTCGATGTGTTTTCTTTGGTTATCCCCTTGGTCAAAAGGGTTATCGCCTTTATGACCTCAGCACACAAAAATTTTTCTCCTCTTGGGATGTGGTTTTTCACGAAAATATATTCCCTTTCTCTACCTCACCACCTGAACAACAAACTGACACTATTGTCCTACCCACTCCAGCCCATGACCCCTTATCCCAGACCCAGGAAAGCCTAACCTCTTCTTCTCCTCACTCTTTTTCCCATCCGGCCCATACCCCTCAGCCCTCAGCCCACGACCCACTCCTCACTTATTCACCCTCACCATCTCTTACCCAACCCGTGCCCCCTGTTCCCTCTGGTTCTTCTCCTTCATCACCGACGCCTCCCACTGCATCTTCACCATCCTTCGATGCCACGGCGTCACCATCTCCGGCCCTTTCGTCCCCTCCACAATCTCTTCCTCCTTCTCTCCCTGACGCCAATCCCATTTCTCCCGCCCCACCTCTGCGAAAATCCACCCGATCTATCAAACCCCCTCCCCACTTCAAGGACTACCAAGCCCACCATGCCGCCCTGCTTGCTCCAGGAGTTCCTTCCCCCATCACGTCAGGTACTCGCTACCCCATCACTCGGTATGTCACTCATTCTAATTTTTCGGAACCTCATCGTTTTTTTGTCAACAATATCTCCCAATTGGTTGAACCTAACACTTATGAGGAGGCCCGTCCCAACCCCCACTGGGTTGAGGCTATGAACTCCGAAATTGCAGCTCTGGAAGAGAACCACACTTGGTCGTTAGTTCCGTTACCGGCTGGCCACCGTCCGATTGGGTGCAAATGGGTTTTCAAACTCAAGTACACTTCCGATGGTACCCTGGAGAGATACAAAGCTCGCTTGGTCGCCAAAGGGTTCACCCAACGTGAAGGCATCGATTATACTGAGACCTTTGCTCCTGTTGCTAAACTTATCACTGTCCGTTGTCTCCTCACTGTTGCCTCTGTTCATAATTGGCCGCTTCATCAGATGGACGTACACAACGCTTTCCTTCATGGCGACCTCCATGAAGAGATCTACATGCTTCCACCGCCAGGTTATCAACGACAGGGGGAGCACACTGTGTGTCGTCTCCACAAATCCTTATATGGTCTTAAACAGGCATCTCGAAGCTGGTTTCGTAAGTTTTTCTCTGCTATACAAAATATTGGTTTTTCTCAATCCAGAGCAGATTATTCTATGTTTACACACAAACATGGTAAATCCTTCACTATTATATTGTTGTACGTTGATGATATGATAATCACTGGAAATGATGATGATGCCATACGAGACCTTAAACACTTCCTTGGCACTTGTTTCAAAATCAAAGATCTTGGACCTTTAAAGTATTTTCTTGGAGTTGAAATTGCACGGTCCAAATCTGGGATTTCTTTTTGTCAACGGAAGTATGCACTGGATATTTTGGAAGATGCAGGTTTACTTGGTGCAAAGCCTACAAAAATTCCTATGGAAGCCAATGTTGCACTCATGCCTACAGGGAGTGACCCTCTCAAGGATCCTACTCGCTATCGCAGACTTGTTGGCAGGTTAATATATCTTACAATAACAAGACCTGAAATCACATATGCGGTGAATACTCTAAGTCAGTTTATGCATGAACCCCAAATGCATCATTTTGAGACAGCACGTCGGCTCCTCCACTACCTCAAAGGAGCTCCTGGCCAAGGGTTATTATTCCCTTCACACGGGCCCCTCCACTTGACAGCTTACTGTGACGCGGATTGGGCACGATGTCCTTTTACAAGGCGCTCAGTTACTGGATACTGTATTTTCCTTGGCAAGTCACTCATATCATGGAAAAGCAAGAAGCAAGTCACTGTCTCAAGGTCATCTGCAGAAGCTGAGTACCGCTCTATGGCAGCCACCACTTGTGAACTCACTTGGTTGCGATATCTCTTACGAGACTTACAAGTGGAACACAACCAGCCAGCCACCTTACTCTGTGACAACAAAGCAGCCCTCTACATTGCAGCCAACCCAGTGTATCATGAACGGACCAAGCACATTGAATTGGATTGTCATACCGTTCGTGAGAGAATTCAAAACGGGGAGATCAAGACAGTTCATGTGCAAACCAAACATCAAGTTGCAGATATTTTCACTGAGCCGTTACCTGCCCCCTTGTTCCAATCCCATCTTGGCAAGTTGGGTGTAATTGATATTCAAACTCCAACTTGAGGGGAAGTGTTAAAGGGAAGAAATTGGTCAACTATTGTGATTGCCTCAATCTTAGTAATTAGCTAAGTTTACGGTCATTACACCTATTGTGATTTACATACTTAGAATAGATTCCATGCTTACTTAGAATAGAACTTTCATTCTGTATAAATCTGGTACATTGCGATCTCAAGGAATCAATACAATATATACAGCTTTCTACATTCTTTCACTCATCTCTTACCTAGTTGTCGTAATTAATTCATAAAAGCATCTGGTTATTCAAACATGGATGAAGCAGGGATTCCAAATGCAGTGAATATTCAAAACCCTATAACTTTCGTGTTGGAATTGTTTATCCATTTCTTTTTTCAACCTTTTGTTTGTTTGTTTTAATCATGGTTGAGGTGGAGATCGAATCTGACATAGCTGAAAAGAATGATATTTATCTTATCCTCGTCAAAAGACTTATTGGACCACGCTAGCTATATATAAACTTCATGATCTAAAGCTTTTGCTAAGTTTTAGTCAGTAATGAATTCTTGCCTCCCTAAATGTCACACTCAATAAATTGGTTTTGAATGCTGTTAGGAACAAACTCTGCACCATTGGGTTCAAAGTTTCGATTGCCAATGCCTTCTAGCGGCTCATGAATGGAACATTCCTTTTGGTTAATGGCTTTGTGTAGGAGGTTCTTTGTTTGGTTGGATTTTCCAGCCACATTTTTGCATGGTCTTTTTGTTGATCTTGGTCCTCTTCACTCATTGCCAATTAATTTTGGGTTAGATTACATTCTAACATGGTATCACACCTAAAGAAGTGTAAGATATTAGTACTACACCTGAATTTTCTCTTTCTTATGGTCTATCCCAACCATTAATGCACAGAAAATCAAAGATAAAATCGTGGGATGACAGAGAATTCGTAGTTAATATTGGAAGCAGAATAAAAAACAAAAAATAGCTCAAACCTAGAATCTATTGGAACCATTGGAAGCAAATAAGATACTAAAAAGATTCCAAACATGCCAACGGACTCTAGTGTAATAAAAAAGGGCATTAACTTGTAGACCTAGAGGTCTTAAGTTCGAAACTCCATAGCCTCTTGGTTGTGTGTGTGTGTGTGAAAATCTCCTTTCCATGTAATTTAGACTATCGTTTGTGCTATTAAAAAAAAAAAAAGATTCCCAAAATATACTCAAAAGTTAAAATGCTCTTCAGCCTAAAAGGTCTGTATATGTCATTAATTAGTCGTGAGTTTGATTCATCGAAACCACCTATTATAGGCCCAAATATGATTCCAGAGCCCAAATATGCAAAAGTTTTTCTATTTCTCGGCTTGCACACATGAAGCTGTTTTTGTCAATCCTCCCAGGCATCTTCTAATCTACATGAACAAAACCTTAAAAAGCAAGTATTGGTATAAAACCAAGATCAACAGTGAGATTTCAGGTCCTATGTGCACAAATTAAAATCAGTCTGTGACATGGAAATGCTAAAAGAAAAATACCAAGAAGTGATGAAAAGCAAGTATTTATAACTACAATTCATATCTTTTCTGTGAGATTGTGTCAACTACTCAGTTTTTCTCCTCTTCTTAGGAATATTTATAGTACAACTAGCACCCGGAAGGACGATAGATCGAAGAAAAAAACAGTTCGGTTGCCTAATTGCTTCAATGCTGGTTGCTCACCTGCTAATCAAACATATACGTTGACAATTTGAAAAATGCATTAATTTGAGCTATAGGATTTCAATTTGATACTGTTCGATTTTTAGTGATCTCAACCAAGGATTAGGGCTTTCACTCATATATTAATCAATTTTGAAGACGTAGCCAAAGAGGAGAGGATGACGAGTTCAGGCAGAGAGATTGATGATGATTCGAAAGATTACCATTTGTATCGGAGTTGAAGAGAGGAAGAACCAAAGACGATGTGAGATTTAGGGCAAGAAAAATTATAGGTAACCTTTTTTCTTTCAAAATTATATACATGGGCTAACAATTCAGGCCCTAAGAAATCACGGGCTCTACTTGCTAGCATGAGTTTAAACCTAATAACATGAGTATGAGTTTAAATTTTATATTATCCAATTTTCAGTCGTGATAGTCCAGCCATAATTAGCATTAGTCAATCCATATTTCTGCGAGAAAATTAGATCTTCGAAGGCCTCCTTCTCCTCTCTCCATTCGCCCTGGGTTCCCAAGTGAAGCAAACCAAGCTGCGGATTGGGTAGCTTCGAGTGTCAAAAGGGGGTTGTGCGCTGAGGCTTGGGTCAATGGACCTCTAACTTACCTAGTTTTCATCCTTTCTTGGTTGGTATGGTTTGCCTTGCCCTCGCCCCTCGAACGGCAATGCTTAGAGTGGTGTTTGTTTTGTGTTGATGTTTTCTTATTTTATTGATTTTCTGGTGTGGCTGTTGGGGTCTTAGCTTGTTTGTAGCTCTCTGCTCGTGTTTGGTTTACATGAAGTATCCTTTTCCAAAAATAAATAAATAAATAAAAAATCTCAGGTTATTTTGGACTGTTATCCAATTTACTTGTATAACTTCAATCACTTATTAGATCAAATAATGTGCATTTCGGACTAATGAGGTGATTGGAAGTTGGTAAGAGCATTTCGGCAATAGACTCCTTAAATCACCTTATTAGACAAATTTTAGACAGGAATTGGAAAAATCTAACTCCAACCATGCTCCTTATCCACCTTCTAAAATAGGAAGACTTCTATGAGCTCCTAAATCTGAGGAGAGATAAAAGACTCCTAGTGACTCTTTATAACTTAATACAGTTTTGTTTTATGCATATGTTAAACTTTTAATTAATGCTAATATTTTTTTATTTATAAAGACGGACCAATTATATTAAATTAAAAAATAATTATTGTATGATTAAAGTTCAAATTTTTAGAGAGCTCTTAAAATAATTTTCTTTTATTTTTAGTTAAATTTTAACTATAAAAAAAGCACGATTGCGGATGCTAATTGACTAAAAATATAATATAAAATCGGAGGATAAGAAATGGACGTGGGGTTTTGACCCCTTTGCCAACCCAAAATGGTTAACGTTATTGGTAGTGGTTGTAGTACCATATTCCACTCTCTTTTTTACTCAAACAGTGCAAATGTACTAATTGAATAATCAAAGTATAATAAACCTAATAATGGAATCCCATGCCAATCACCCCGTGGTTGGATAGCAGTTGTCAAATCTATAATCAACATTCTAGGGGATTATATTTTCTGATCTCATTGGACCATCACATTATAAAGAAAGGTAGAGCTTAAATAATTACATTAATGATTATGATTTGTTGTCACCTTAATCCTTGTTTCCTCACCCCCCACCGCCCCCCCGCCCCCCAAAATTTTAATAAACTTTTTTTTATATAAATAAATTTGCAAATGCATGGAGGCCTGGCCTTACTGCCATTGCCTAGCTACGACAGGGTTCTTTCCTTTGGAATAATGGAATGGATAGTAGTAGTATAGATAGTATGTTGGTATAATGGAATGGAGTGTATAGTTACAATGAGACTCAACGGGTTTGGTTGGGTTTTCTATTAATCAGTTAATTAAGAAACTGAATTAGGGTCAGAGATAAAGGAAAAGGAAGGAAATAGGGCTAGCTAGCTAGTTTGGAAATATTGTTTAAGTCACACTCATATTTGAATCCTCATGACACCTTGGCAATGTGTGTAAGAAAACATCATCCCCTTCCTAACTTTGGAAAGGAAAAAAAAAAAGCTTAATACACTTTGCTAATGGGTTTAGTTTAGTGGAAAAAGACCTTGACTTACAGACCAGTGATCTTATATTCGAACTCCTAAGACATCTTGACAGTGTGTGTAAAAAAAATCATCCCCTTCCTAACTTTGGAAAAGAAAAATAAAAGCTTAATACACTTTGTGAAGCTTTGATAGGGTGGGAAAATAGGGTCGGTTGAGAAATAGAAAAGAGGGTTTTGTCATTGTCGGTAGAAGTTATATATATATATATATAGAGGGAGTTTCAGTTTAAGGATCCCTCAAATAAGCTTATCACCCTTGTTGGGTCCACTTCGTATTGTATTTCACTAATCCAAACTGTCTATTTTGAAGATACTCATTCAAAAATCATCTCTACAAAAAAATAACTTGAATTCGATATCATTGGACTACTCAATTGAATTATTGAAACTTTAATACTTTCTTGAAGCACTGTATTCATTGATTTTGTATGACACAAGCAGATATCGAAACGGTTTCTGATTTGTCTTTTTTTTTTTTTTTTTTTTTTTTTTGATTTTTTTTTTTTTTTTTTTTTTTTGCAAGGATGATTTATGAATGTAGACTTAAAAAATAGATGATTTGGATTGTTGAAAAAAAATTCATAGGGAACTCTAAACGGTGTTCCTCAAATAAAATTTGAGGAATTCCTTAATAGAAAGGGATATGCTTTTCTTTTGATTAATGACAACCAACGCATGTACGTACATCAGAATATTATACATTAACAACTGCAAGCCTGTTTTGGTAAGCTTGAAGTTATCTCTTGGAATGCTTAATGGGCCAACTTGTCTCTAACGTCCAAAAATTATATCACCATATGTATATGAAGAACAAAGAAATTTATCATGCTGTGGCGGCCGCAAATTTTAAATAGATACGATTCATGAACAGTACATTACTTAATTGGTTGGATATGTTAACCTAAAAGTTTATAGAAAGGTGGCGTGGCTCCACGTAATTAGGCCTTCTCTCTTCTTCAGATTTGCTCCATGTTAGTGAGGTTCATGTGTCAACCCCAAAAGAAAAAGAAAGGTGAGGTCTGTGTGGATATTATATCTGCTTTTCTAAGGTGGGGAGAAAAAAAAACTTTCTGATCGTATGGGTACTAGATTATTCCCAGGCGGCATGCATGGCATGTGATAATTGGATGAATGAGATTCCATTCGATGCAAACTCCTTTATGCTTTTCATTTCATTTTATATTTTATGAATATATCCGATGAGAAATTGTTTATGATGAATAATGAATGATGAGGGCTACGTGATGATTGGAAGCTTAGGATTGGGCACAGTTTAGACACGTGGAGACGGAGGTGATCCAGAAAACAATTTCCGAAGGGGTTAAGCGTGTGCGGAAATGCTATAATGAAGGGGTTTTTGAGTGAGGGGGTTCAATATGGGATCCATCTCACCATTCAACAAGAGTGTGAATAATGTAGTTACGGGGGTCATTATATAAATCTTTTGCAAATTATTCCTTGAAATGTTAGAAATGTGTTCTATAAGACCGCCCCAGACTTGTATGTGGCTACACTACTGCGTACGTGGAGACCACAAAAAATTTATTGGCTTAGCAAAGTGACTAACCCTAACCCCTAAAAACCTAATTCCCCTTATATATATATAGGAAAAAATATTTAGGGTTTTGAATAGATTGAACACGTTCATTTATGAATGATGTTAGATAAATTGGTTGACATAATGATTTTTTGTGACTTTGTATCCCTTGTAGTTCTATGATTAATATATCAATTTACTTTTGAGCATGCTTTTTCTAATTAATATATTTTTACGACATCTTTTAACATTGAAAATAAAAATAGAAAATTTGGGATAAGGCCAAAATTGAGAGCATAAGTTGGGTTTAATCTTTGCATTTGTTGTCGTTGATCTAAGTCCTTTGGCTTCTCTTTCAAATAGAAGTACATTCCTTTTTTGTATTTTATTTATTCAAAATTATCTAGTTGTTCCTATTATGCCCCTAAAATATAAATCGTGTCGAAATTAACTTTTAGGACATCTTTTTTATTATTTTTATTTTTTATATATAGGTAACATATGGTAGAGGTTATGCACATGAGTTGTTTCGTAGGTGTTTTAGTTTATGCACATAAGTTGTAGGTAACAATTTTTATTTTTGTTCACCCTATGGTAGAGGTATATTATATACTATTGTAGATATATTATCCTATGGTGTAGGTATATTGTCATGTTGCCTATTGCATAGGCATATATATATATATGTGTGTGTGTGTATTTTTTTATATTTTCGACAATGTAACGTATAGGTAATCTTCCAATTTATGTTCCTAACTTATAGGTAGTCTTCTGATTTATATTTCTGACTTATAGACAACACAATTTATCATTAAGTTAAAAAAAAATAATTATATTTTAAAGTATTTATTTTCTTCTAAACAATACATCTTGTACTCAATCCAAGCGAATAATTGTGCTTATCAAAAGAAAAAAAATAATGGAAGAACAATTGTAAGACCACAAATGGCAGTGGAAGGAATTTTCCTTAATGTTGTCGAGAGCTAATTTGTTTGTGACAATGGTCCTGGAAGAGGCAATAATATTTTTCTTTGAAATGGAGATCTTTGACATTTCGTGCGCAAACCAATTGGAGTATCGGAATATGTTAACACACATGCTGCACCGACCATAGTTTCATTAATTGTGCCCTATTTCTCTCTTTAGACAACACCACCATTAGCATTTGCAAAATAAAAATACGATACAGCATGCTCTCAGTGTTTTAGGCATTGCACCCATATTCTTTTTTTTTTTTTTTTTGGTTGGGTTTAATGAAATTTAGGCATTGTTGCCTTTTACCCTGGTCAACTCTCCAGAAAAAATTTCATCTATTCCTCACAACACTCTACTCTCTCTTCTTTGCTCTCTCAATTCTCTCTCTCTCTCTCTCTCTCTCTCTCTCTCTCCATCACTTTGGGAGAGCGTCCAAACAAGGGAAATTGGCAGCTTTGCCCCCGGCGCAACTAATTTATTCAATAATATTTCCATTTTGAAATCTAATCACAAATACCCCTATAGAAATTCCCTATTGACAGTCTATTGCCCATCTGTCACTTTTTTTTTCTTCTCAGTCGTTGCTCTTCCTCTTCTCCCTAGTCTCTTTCTCTTTCTCTTCTTCAAACCTCACAGAAAATCCACCTCCACGAATCTCACCTAACTTCATTGTTTACACCATAATCAACCGAGCATATCCAGCATTAAAGCGACTAACTAGCACCCAAGGCAAACACGTCTTCTCCACTGCCGAAGGAAGACACTCTTCCTAGGTGCCAGACACCTGGTGAGGCTCTCAACTGCCGAACCTAATCTCCAAGGACATGTGTCACCACCATAGCGACTTACACAAAGTCCCACATCAAAACTTTGTGTAAACCACCCACTTTCACTTCCCTATAAATAGGGAACAGTACCCAAGTAAAAGGGTAACTTCTCTCTCACTTTTATCGTTAGTCTGCTAATTTTACCACTCATAGCTGACTTAAGCATCCGAGAGCCTTTGACCGGCACCACACTGGTGTCCGAAGCTCAACGACTGCTTCTCCTACTTTGTCTTCTACAGGCTCTTCTCTTGCTGAAGGTCCTCACCTTCTCCCCTGCTAAAGACTATCCATTTCTGTATAAGTTGACCTCCCGAAAAAAGTATCAACAGTTTGGCGTTGTCTATGGTAATCGACCTTTGAATCCCATTTTTCTCTACCAGCCCAGCTGGCTCCTTCTCTCGTCAGGCCCCGTCGACTCTTTTTCACCCCACACTCTGCTATGCCGACCGAGGATAGCCACAATACTCAGCACCATACCCCTCGCGGGGGTACCTCACGAAGGAAACCTTCAGCATATACCAATCTCTAGGTAGAAGTAGAGCTTCACTACGCCAGTGTTGCCAAGATGTCGGAGAAGTACGAACATCTTCATACCAAAAGCATCAAACTAGAGCATGGCTACCGCACGCTGAAGCGTGGGAGAGGACACAGGCCCAGGGCTCCAAAAGTGACTTTACCCAGGATGCTGAGCATACCCAGCCAAACTAGCAGGTGCACTCCAGCCATAGTACCTCAGTCCAGTCTTGGCTCAGCAAGGATAAGGGCCCCCTCCATCCAGAGACGACCAAGTTGCGGCTCCTTCAAATCTCCCCACCGAAGGACTGGCCCCATGAACCGATGAAGGTCTACAGAGATTGCAGAGACCGTCTCTTGGACCGTCAGTAAGACCCTATTCCTATCCCCGTTAATCTCTAAGACCCAAGGGTGATACACCTAGGGTCCCCAACGAAGCCTACCCACATACCTGCTGGAGAAGGCGCAGGGGATTTCGACGACTGGGAAAATTATCATTCAGCCCCTGCCAATCCACACCCCAGGCCTTCAGCAACCGAGACCTTCCCTCATGCCGACCCGGCCATAAGGCTTCTATTTGAGAAGGTCCAACGCCTGGAGAGTAAGCAGCAGCGCAGCCACCAGCCCCTTTGGGCGAAGTCACGACCTGTGCCCTTTACCGAACGTATCCTCAATTACCACCATAAGAAGGACATTAAGCCACTCCGTATTGCCTTCTACACTTACACGGAGGATCCTCTCACCCAAATCCACTCCTTCCAGTCTGCCTTCGGATGCCAGAGCCTTAGTGACGAAGGCATGTGCCTCTTCTTCCCTTCCACCCTCAGCGCCGCGGCCTTGAATTAGTTCTACAGGCTGAACCCCTACACCATCAACTCATTTGACAGTTTGAAGCAGACCTTCCTGGACCATTTCATGATCCAGACTGATCACCTGTACTCCGCAGACGACTTGTATATGCTTCGGCAGGTGAGAATGAACCCCTTCGAGAGTATGCAGCCCGCTTCAGCCACGAATACTCTCGTTGCCTAGAGATTGATGATTGCGTTGCCTTCGGTGCTTTCAAGAGTGGCCTCCGCGAGTCTAACTTCCGGTATCTGGTCCACAGCAACCCTTGGAACACATATGCTGAGCTAATGAAGTAGGCAGCAGTTCATGCCAAGGCTGAGTACTTCAATTCCAAGCGTGGCATGCAGCACCTCTGGTGATCCTCCACCTGCTTCGGTACCTACCCCAGCCCCACCTCAGCATTCTACTCTCGCCCTAGATAACCAAGGTACCCTGCACCCAAAAAGGAAGGATAGCTACCAACTTACCTTTAGCAGTAGCAACCAGGGCAGATATGACAAACACCACCAGCCTAGCAGTAGCAACAAGGGTAGACATGACAACCACCATAATCCCAGGACAAGTTATCGTGCCCCACTTCCCTTCACACCCAAGCCTAGGTTTGAGGTCTTCACCACCCTGAACACTACCTATGAGAATGTCTTAGTGTACGAGGCACCCATAATACCTAAGCCTCCCCCTAGGAGACCGACCAACAAGCCTATGCCAAACACATGTGTCTTCTGCCATTTTCATCAGTTCAGTGACCACAATACTGAATCTTGTGTTGCCTTGTGCAACATCATTGAAGGACTTATTTGTGAAGGGAAGCTGGATAAATATGTGCACAACCTTCCACCCCCACCTAACCCTCACCAAAGATAGATCAACATGATCTCCACCATCAGCGGTGGTCCTACATTGGCCGGAACCTCCAACAACTTCATCAAACACTATGTCCGTTCTTCCTATGCTAACCAGGTCTTCAGCACTGAGTACGGACGCCTGCCTAAGACTTAAAAATCGGGCTGGGCCCCCATCACCTTCTATGAAAAGAAAGTACGTGGTGTCATTCTCCCACATGACGACCTACTCATAATCCGCGTAGACATTTCTAACTTTGATGTTAGACGTATTCTAGTAGACACTGGCAGCTCAATCAGTGTGATGTTTGCTGATACCTTCAATGAACTCCAAGTCCCTACTCACTTGCTAGATCGAAGCATCACACCCCTTGTGAGCTTCTCGGGCGATATTGTCCAGCCCATTGGCAACATCCATCTCCCTATCTCTATTGGTTCAGCACCCCAGCGGGCGACAGTCACTACTCCCTTCCTTATCGTCAACTGCCCTCACAGCTTACAATGTCATCCTTGGGCACCCAACCTTGGTGCAAATGAAGGTTTTCATTTCCAAGATGCTGAGGTTCGGTACCTTGACATCGAGAAGCTAGCCTTTGCTCTAGTGGTGTTAGCCAGACGCCTCAGACCATACTTCCAAGCTCACACCATCCATGTCTTAACCAACCAGCCACTAAGGCAGGTATTGCAAAAGCTAGAGACTTCTGGCAGGTTAGTTAAGTGGGTCATTGAGCTCTGTGAATTTGATATTCACTATAAATCGCGCCCAGCTACGAAGGGCCAGGCTGTTGCTAACTTCATATCAGAATTCACAAAACCCCAAGCTTTGGCCATTCCCCAGATCATAAAAAAAACCCAATCCTCCCTCGAGCCAGGTCCACGTAACCAGCAACGACACCCTCGACCTGACCCAGCCCTTGTGGACCTTATATGTGTATGGCTCCTCCAATGCCAAGGGATGTGGAGCCAACCTCGTTCTCATCTACCTAGACAAAGTTGTCCTTGATTACGCCCTCCGCTTCAAATTCCACACTTCAAATTCGGCTAGCCAAGGAGATGGGCGCTAAGCAAATTCAGATATTCAGCAGCTCATAGCTCGTTGTCCATCAAGTCAACCAGGACTTCACTACCAATGACATCTCTATGACAGCCTACTTTCAGCATATCTGCCACCTGCTTGTAACTTTCGACGCTTATCTCATAAGTCAGGTGCCACGTTCTGAGAACAGCCATGCTGATGCTTTGGTCAAGCTAGCATCTGCTATAGAGCAAGGCATCGGTCGCAACATCCACATAGAGTTCTTGGATCAGCCCAGCACACAAGCACCGCTTATCTGTACCATTGATCATAGCCCTACATGGATGGACCCCATCATTCAGTTTTTGCAAAACCAGACATTGCCTGCTGATTCTGCTGAGGCACGGCGTGTTCGCTATCGCTCCGCTCGATACTTGATCATCAATGACGTTTTATACCAGCGCGACTTCAGCCTCCCTTACCTTCGATGTCTGACTCCAGAGGAAGGTAACTATGTCCTTAGGGAGATCCATGAGGGCATCTGCAGCAACCACTCAGGCGCTCGCTCACTAGCACATAAGGTCATTCGCCAAGGATACTTCTGGCCCTCACTTCATACAAATACCCAAGTCTTCACTCAAAAGTGCGATAAGTGCCAGCGGTTTGCCAACATTCCACAACTTCCAGCTGAACCATTGACAGCCATGGTCAGTCCTTGGTCATTCACCCAATGGGAACTCGACCTCATTGGACGTATGCCTGAGGGCAAGGGCCAGGTCAAGTATGCAGTTGTAGCTATAAACTACTTCACCAAATGGGCTGAAGCTGAAGACTTAGCCCCCATCACTGCAGCTCGAATCGAAACATTTGTCTGGCAGAATATTGTATGTCGCTTCGGCATCCCCAACACCATCGTCACAGACAACGGCCAGCAATTTGACAATGCAAAGTTCAAGAAATTTTATTCCAACCTCAAGATACGTCTTTGATTCGCCTCGCCAACCCATCCCCAGTCCAATGGCCAGGTTGAAACCGTGAACAAGATCATCAAGAAGACTTTGAAGACCAAGCTTGACAAAGCCAAGGGTTGTTGGCCAGAGCTACTCCCAGAGGTTCTCTGGTCCTATCGTACCACATTCCGTACATCAACAAGAGAAACACCGTTCTCTCTTTCATTTGGTATCAAAGCCGTGGAACCAGTGGGGATTGACTAGCCCACATACCGAACATCCATTTATGATGTCGAAGTCAATGACGAGCAGTTAGCCCTGAACCTCGACTTCATTGACAAGCTTCGTGACCAATCCAACATTAACAATGTCACGTATAAATAGCGTATCGTCAAGTACTATGACTCCAGGGTCAAATCTTGTGCTTTCATGATTGAGGACTGGGTCATGCGCAAAGTTTCCTTGGCCACCAAGAACCCTACTGAAGGTACCTTGGGCACTACATGGGAAGGCCCTTATGAGATTACCAAAGTCTGCCGCCCCGGCACTTATCAACTTCGTGATCCCAATGGCAAGATTTTGCCTCATCCTTGGAACGCTGATCACCTCAAGTACTACTATAAGTAAACACACCTAGAGTCTTGAGCTTTGACTCAACCAACTCTTGTACCTTTTGCCTTTCGGCACCTATTTAATGAAACACCCGACTTTGGTTATTTCTCATCAATCACATGATTATCATTTTGCTAGCACAACTGATATCAAATGACAACAAGTCTAATATAATAGCCAATCAAAATAACCTTACCTCAAGCAAGGCAAAATGTTTATACAAAGCAAAAATAAACATCAACTGTTCCAAACAAATAACTAAAGTACATAAAAAAGGCAACGCCTTTAAGACTCAGTATAAGGGACATCTGTAGTAGCCGGCTCTGGCTCTAGAGTGTCCTCGGTTGTAGGACTAGGTGAAGGAGGCTCGCCACTCGTATCAAAGTTAATCTCAACCGGAGGGTTGACCCTCGCCAGACTCTCATCCCAACGCAGCTGCGCATCCACCATCCGATCCATGATGTAACTCCGCAGCTTCTCTGAACTCCGAAAAGACTAGACCGCTTCGGCTCGGTAGCAGCTATCTATTCGGCTTTCTTCTGCTCCACTTCGGCCCGGGCAGCAGCTACCTCCTCGGCCCTCGACCGCTTTGGCCAGCGCCGCCTTCTGCAACAGCAGGGCGTTCTTCTTTTGGATGGCCTCATGTGCCTCCGCTATCTTGTTCTTGGCCATCTCATTGCGCCTCTTTAATCTCTGGATCTCCTTATCTGCCTTGGCCATGTTAATATACATCTCAACAAAGGCCTGCAACACAAAGCATCATCAGTCAGAAGCAAACTAGAATGATAAGAACAAATTCACAAAGCAAGACAACTCACATAGGCATATGTAAGGAACGTCTTTTGGGCTCGATCTGCATAGGAAAAGGCCGGTGTCTTGGCCAGAACCTCGGGGTCACTCTTTACGCCTTCCAGGAAGACGTTTACCAAGGAAACCTCTTGCCGATGCATGGCAAGATTCACCTCCTTCTGCCGACGCAGCATGGAGAAGTCCACCTTCTACACCCCCTCGGCATAAACATCCTCCATACCGAATGGGAGCTTCAATAGCTCCTGTAAGTCAAAGGGAGGAAGCCTCGGCCCTATCCCCATTACACTCTGGTAAGCTTCCTCCAGCGCTCTCTTATTTCCCAGCACATCAGCAACCAGCCCTTCATCGTCATCTCTAGGATGCTTACCAGTCACCTGCCTAGTACCCCCCTTCTCAGCCTTCTTCGCCCGAGACTTCCTAAGCCGCATCTGCATCTCGACATCATCCAGATCCACAGCCACCTTCGTACTTCCCTTTATAATACCTGCCACTACACATCAAAAACTAAGTTAGTCACAATTAGAAAAGAGAATCAAAAGACAAACAACAAAGGTGACCCAAGTACTTACTTCCTTGCAAAAGGCCGGACTCAAACAGATTCTTCTAGGTGACTAGGTTTCTGTAATCACACTCGGTCTTTGATAGCAATGACCTCACCCTCTCGACCTCATCTTCTTGCTCCTTGGAGATTGGCCCCCACTTGACCGAACCTGCACCAAAGGTTAGACCCTACTCAGCCACTTACATTTGCACAAGCGAAAGTGGAGAACCAAGAGTCAAAGCAAGTAAAAAACACTACAAAATAATAATCAGTCTTAAAGGATGGGGCCAAGGACCTATAGACTGGAAGTGGGTAGGAATGTGTTTGGAGACGGTCTTCCCTGGCGGACACTCCCAATCACCATAAGCCAGACACCACCTGTTCCTCCAGGACTTCTGAGTAAAAGGCTTGTGACCAATAAAGTAACCCCTCTCTTTCGCCTTTCGGCAATTAGCTTGTACCCAGCCAAAGCTTCCCTGTTGCTTCGAAATAGAGTACAAATACATGAATTGCTTAAACGTTGGCTCCCTCAACCCAACCAACTACCAAGTAATGTAAACCCCATGAAGAAGAATCCAAAAGTTGGGATTATATTGCCTCGGCGCATATCCTAGCTTGGTCAACATCATCTGTACCCAAGGATGAAACGGTAGTCTCAAGCCATGTTGGTACATATCTGTGAATATCAGCACACATCCATCCGGAGGATATCTAACCACATCAGCAGCACTGGGTAACCTCAGGCCCACCAGGGGTGGGACACTAAACTCTGTCCGAAGCTCTGCTAGCTTTACCTCTGTAAGTATATTACACCTTGACAAAAGGACACAAACTCGTATATCCACCCGTTTTGAAGTTGAAGCCACGGCCACACCCACAGACCCTAACGGCGATGCCTGATTGCTCGAGCTCACCTCTGGTGTATGAGGCAAGGTTAGAACCTGATCAGCCACAGCCTCTAACATTTTGTAATTCCTCTGCATCTCCCTATATGCCTCTAACCCAGAGTCTACTGATGGCTCACCTATCTCACCCTCGTGCACTATCATCATACTTTCTATAATACCTTCTACCACACCTTCTGTCTGGGAACTCTCATCTTCAGAACAAACATATTGGCTAGGCTCCTCACTCTCAGCATCTTCCCCACCAAAGGCAGGGGGGTCATGACTTTCTCTATCAGAACTTTTAGACATCTACAATATGCAGAAACAAGGAAAAGGAACTAATGCAAATGCAAGAAGGGTCGAAAACACAAGAACATAAAAAGGATGGCAAACCTACATGCTCTTTGATCTACGAACAACATTCAACAAGTTCATATCAATGTTCAAGGTGTTTATCAAGTTCATACTCATATTCAAGGTGTTCATCCTAGTCTTCAACATGTTCATGCAACAAAGGACATTTCAATTCAAAAGTTCGAGGGAAATGAGGTTTAACCTTGTTTGCACCACCACGAATGAGATGCCAGAAATCACCTTGGCCACAAGCACCACCACCAAAATCTCGTCGGAAATCTCCTTTTCTCCCTCTCACTTTCTAGAAATTTTTCTCAAAGACTCAGGTGTGATGCCTTCGTCACCCCAAGTTCCTATTTATAAAGCCTCAAGGATACCAACACCTCGGTTCCTGAGGGAACCCTAGCACCCTTTCACCTTCCCTCCCAAAATTCCTTGTACCTACTCCACAATTTGAAATTCAAAATTCAAATCCACATTCAAAAAGGAAAAGGGGAAAACTCGGAAAAAGGAATTCGAAGACCTTGCCGAAGGGCAAGGTCCATGCAGATCCGAACGAGAGCTCATAGAAAACTCTCACCTAGCCCAAAAATCCTCCCTTGCCGAGAACAAAAAGACCCAGCCAACTATGCTGCCATCATAAACACTGAAGGCCCAGCTCCTTCCAAACTGTTTTAAACAACAATTGGTGAGCCCCAGCCACGAAATGTTTTTTCCGAAAGGACTACAAGCCCACAACAACAAAAAATAATCAAACCACATGTTCAAGGAGGCCCTGCCGAACAGCAAGGCCCGTGTAGAAACAAATGGAGGGCGCACGGGCAACTCACCAAAGCCGGAGCGTGATCTCACACGCCCAGCTCCACTTTCCACACGGAAAGGCCCAGCCCCAAGCCTTGCCAAATCTGCAAACACCCAAGGCCCAGCAGCCTCACCAATCCTAGGTCATGCCCAAGGAAAAAGCCCTCACCAAATGTGCTAACTCGTGAAGCCCAAACTCCCCTTACCGAACGGTATGAGCTAGGTTGAAACCGATGTCTTGCTCAAGAACGAACTCTTGCCAATGCTTACAAAGATGCCCAACGAAACAACAAAGCATATTCCCAAAACATCACTAATTCTCTTGCCGAAAGTCTACGCAACAAAAACAAAAATCAGCACTCCAAATAACACAGATTGACAAATTTCCTTCTAGCTTGACTTTCATAAATTGAAGAACTAACAATGTTATCTCATTGCATCTTAAGATATACATAAGAAGGTGGCAAAAAACAAAAAATTTACACCTCTTCTTGGTCTGAAATTTTAACACAATTTATATATATTAGCAAAATTCTAGGAGATGTTCTCTTAGACCCTAATTTAAGTTGAAAGTTAGCAATTTCCTCCCCAAAAGAACGCTACCACTTGAAACAAGACAATCTTCCGTCTGTATAAAACGGATAAAAAATGCATATTAGAAGTAAATCATTCGATCACAATGGAAACAAAAACATAACATTTAATCACAATTGAATTTCAAAACAGAAACACCAAAATTCATATTGATTGTTGGCTTTTCTAAATGACCCAATTCTTCATATGGAAAGGTTTCACAAGACAGTACCATTGCAAAATTAAAGTTCACATTCATGCAAACAATTTCATACTACTTAGTTGCAATATAAAAGTAATTATAAACATAGGTGAAGTGAATGTGTATCCTGGCAGGCGAGTAAAAAAACAAGTCAGAAAATCAGGAAATCATCCATAGTGCATTTGGCATTGTTTAAACAGTTAAAGAAGCACAGTTTCAGAGAAGAAGAACAACAAGACAATGGAACTAGATAAATGCAAGAGCTATCAACAAACCTTCAAGTTTTTCAAGAACCCTTCTTACGACACCAACACAACCTTGGCATGATACCAACCTTGAGGATTGTAGACCGAACCAAAAACAGATCCAGGATTGAATTACGAAAAAAAAAAATAGAGAAAACAAAGATCCAACACGTGCTAACTTTACATTATCAAACGTATGTTAAAATATTGGCATTCTAATAAAACTCACAAACTCTCCAATCACTTTCAAAAGAAGTAAAGGATGAGAATCTTGCATTTGTTAGTGGTGCTACTGCTTTCAAATTATGATGTTGGTTTCTTACGGTTAAAACCCACATTACTATTATTTCAGCTATGAGTTTTATATGTATTCTTACAGGTTGCTCAGAAAAGCCAGAAGTCATAATTTCATATATCACCTAAGTGCTTTCACAAACAAATCACAATCACAAAAGAGTGAATACAACACTTTCAAGGAGGTCTGCAAGTCCAAGTCTCAATCACAAACCAGTATATGCATGATTTTAGAGACAAATCATAAGTACAAACAATATATCCAAGTCCAAGAGCTTGACAACCACAGGAAATAGTTGGTAAATTTCATTCAATCACAGAAACAATAAACAAACCACAACAGAAACCCATTAATGTCTCATTGAAAATAATGAAAGGCGATTATGGCTTCATTATGGAGGCTGACGACGGAGGTGGCGAGTCACGCCTTGGCTAGGGTTCGATTCTGAAATTGGGGTTCAACCTTAAGGTTCAAATTAGCTCATAGTTTGAAGATAACTAAGAGAAAATTGAATTAAGCGAGATTCTACGGTGGAGGTGGATTCCTGTGAGGTTTGGCAGAAAGAAGAAGAGGAAGAGACTAGATAGAAGAGGAAGAAGAAGAGCAACGACTGAGAAGAAAAAAAAAAGTGACAGATAGGCAATAGACTATCAATAGGAAGTTTTTATAAGAAGTATTTGTGATTAGATTTCAAAACGAGGATATTATCGAATAAATTAGTTGCGCCGGGGCAAAGCCACCAATTTCCCTCCAAAGAATCCAAACAATGACAAGGCCTTTGTGTTTTTGAACAGTCTAGTCATATGTTTTTGTCTCAGCAGTGCGCAAATTTGGACGGTGGTTGAACAATTAAATAAAAGAAAAACCCTCCATACAGCTCTGCATAGTTCTCTCACACTCACAATCCCTCGATTTGATCTACGCATAAAGATGGGCACATATTATTTTATAATTGTTATTTTTTTTGGTCCAATTAAAAACCTCCTTTTCCCAACGGGTCGCCACGTACAAATTTGACCCAAAACTATGAGTTATTCCATGAGTCATTTTCCATATGAACTTGGAGTCGGAGTGATTTTTAAAATTAATTTTATCAAAAGCAAACCCACTTTTTGGTTCATTGCCATCATTAGTCTTTTGTACATTTGGAGTTTGAGGTGGCGAATCTCAATGGTGATTATTAAATGAACATATGCGCATGGAAACAAAAATTTAGAACAAGAAGTTAGCTGACTATTAACCATGCATCATGGTTATTTGATAAGAAAAATCTTTGGATAAGTATTTTCTGATATAAACCAATGCTTAGTTGATAAAATTGTAATTTTAGTGGTTAATATGTATATAGAGGAGTAAAATTTAAACTTCCGTCATCTTCTTTTGGAAACTCAGGACCGGCCTTAACTATAATGCAGTTTGAAATGTAAAATAATTAGTTCCCCTCTCGCAATATTTATTAATTGTTATTTGATGTAAAATTTATCTGTAAAGATGGAGCCTGGCCATAAACAAACTAGCTTTGAACAATTAGCTTTGCGATTTACATGACATGTGGAAAATTTGGCAAGGTAGGACAGATCTCATGATCAATGTGATAAAGAAAGGTAGGAAGGGATTCACTATGTTTTTTGTGTCGTTTTGACGAAGGAATGAATCTACTTGATATGGAGAGCAGCAATGGCTGCAAGTGTATAATATTATAGGGTAATAGTGGGAAAGGAAAAGAGTATCCAGACAATGTGTGTAGTGTGGAATAAGATATATGTTGAGCATTTCTACTCTAAATGACGCGCTTGATGATGCCAAAACGGGATGACAAATAAATAAATGCACAAATGAGGCATGAAGTGGAACACATGAACATGCAAACAGATTATTTTGTCCAGAATTGTATTGATCATTTTAAAGATAAGACGAAATAAACAGAGACTTAGAACTGCCCTTTAATAAATTATAATTTTCATATAGATTTGATCTCGGTGATAAGTTATCTCGGAAGTTTAACTATATATAGTTTTTCACCTTTTTTTCAATTAAAAGGAAAAACATACGGTCTTTATATTTGAATTATAAATGAAACTAATCATCTTTCTCTCAAAAAGGAAAAATATAAAGAAAAAAACATTAGAAGCTATTATATTATTAAACTAAAGCAACGAAGATTGCATTCCCTTCTATAAGATTTGACTTTTGATATGGAAAATAGACAAAGGTAGCTCATTCCTCCCAAGACTAGACAAAAGAATTTGCCTTTGACCATTTGGGTTGGTTCGGATATAGGTGGAAAAAGTACAACTTTTTGTTGCCACACCATGCAAATGGGCAACTTTTAATTTATTTAAACCAATTTACAATGTACTGCGATTAAACTAAGCGGTACCTTATTCCTCTAGGAGCTATTATAATACCAACTCTACTCTCAGAGGAAGAGAAAAAAAAGAAAAGAAGAAGATAAAAGCACTCCCATTTATGCATATTGGATCGATCATTAGTGGTGCTGAGGATCTGGTCCTCCTGGTGAGCGTCTATCAGTAGAAGGGAGTTGTTGCACCCTTTGATAATGAGCAAGTAACTGATGCAAAAGACGTCGGCTGTCTTGTAGTATGACATGCCGTTTATGCATGGCCGGCTGCTGCCCTTCAAATATACGCCGTCCCTCGGAAACAGACCATAAAGCTAAGAAGATCACCAAGACGAGGGCCAATGTGCGTGCCATTGCGAGCTGTAGAGGGTATAATTTATGAAGATGGGTTTAATTCACAAAGGAGAATTCAGGGCTACAAAAACTTATAATGCCCAGCGTAGAGGAAGTTGAGAGTGGGGGCCAAGTAGGTCAAATGATTTAGAGTGCCCTAAATTTATAGGGAAATTAAGGATAGTGGGGTCGAGGATAAAACAGATTTGTGGTTGAATTAGAACCACAAAATGGCCATCATCACCACCATACATTGTCTTGTAGGTGTGGCTTTTAGCTGTGGATTGTCTGTGTTTTTTTTATAGCTTTTTGGCTCTTTCCTTTAGCTAGCAAGGGTAAAGCTTAGTCATCATCTCCTATTATTTATTTCCACGCTTGTACATTATTGATTTTTAAATAAAGCCAGAGATTAAGCAGTAAATCCAGCAAGAATATTAATATTAATGTATATATCCATTTACGGATTTGGAATAAATGTCAAGTATCATGGTTTTGAAAAATAAGATATATATTTTCCAACGGTTTTAGTTTGTTCAGTGATTCAACTAACCCATTTTTTGTCTTCTCTTCATTAATTTAACATTGAAGGCTATTGTTTTCGATGCGTATATTCTTGTTAATGTATTACACTATCCTTCATTTGTTGATCTCTCTCTCTCTCTCTCTCTCTCTCTCTCTCTCTGTGTGCAGAACGTTATGCAGCTTCAGTAGTTGTCGCTATAACAAGATAAAAAATCATGATGAGAGCACCTTTTCAAAGAAAAAGACGCTATTCTGTTTGCCCAAATCACCTTCGTCCTAGAAATACGTTAAGAGATTGTACTAGTTACAAGAGTGTCACTATTAAAACTTGAGAGTCTAATAAAATAATCAAATAAAAGGAAATTTGTGCCTTAAGTAACCTGACTTCTAATCAAACCACTACGCTATGAGTGGCTGGGTCATATTAATTTTTTTCTATGCCTTGATTGATAGGACTTCACAATTTACCTAGTGCAAATACGATCAAAGGAATCAGACCAAGTTCAAAACAAATAGACTCAAAAGTAATTAGGGTTTAAACTGATATGTTTATTCTTCTCTCAATGATGAATATATATATACATACATAGTGGGTACAAATAGGAAATATGTACAAAATCTCCTAATTCTACTTAAATGAGAAAATTACAATAAAATATAAATTCTATTCACAATAGGAATAAATTCTACTCCTAATAGGAAAGTTGACTTTGACTCACGCCAACACTCCCCCTCAAGTTGGTGCATAGATATCGGTAATGCCCAACTTGTCAAGTGAGTCTTCAAATCGGCACTTTGACACGGCATGAGTCAACATATTTGCAAGCTGCTTTGAAGATAGCACAAAAGGTATAGAAATTAACTTAGCAATTTCAAATGTAGACTGACTATCACAGTAGAGCTTTGTAGCAGCATTCGGTCTAAACCTAATTTCAGTAAATAACCACCTCAACCACAGTATTTCACAAACCCCTTGGGCAATCCCTCTGTACTCAAACCCTGCAGAGGACTGAGACACAACATTTTGCTTCTTGCTACGCCACGTAACTAGGTTATCGCCAACAAAGGTGAAGTAACCTGATGTAGAACATCTATCTGTAATATTTCATGCATAATTTGCGTCAGTGTAACCTTCTGGATCAAAGTGGCCATTTTCTTAAATAATAAATCTCTCCTAGGAGCAGACTTTAAGTAACTTAGAATATGCATCACAGCAGCCATATGATCCTCACTAGGTGAATGCATAAATTGGCTAGCAACGCTTACTGCATAGGCCATATCAGGGCGTGTCAGTGATAAATAAATCAATCTCCCAACCAACCTTTGGTATCTTTCTTTTTTATAAATCTCAAGTTTATGATTCTCGACAATAGGTATATCAGCTGGTTTACAGTCAAGCATTCCAGTATCTGCTAGCAGGTCCATAACATACTTCATTTGTGAAAGAAATAAGCCATATTTAGATCGAGTGACTTCCACTCCTAGAAAATATTTCAGACTGCCCCAATCTTTCATCTCAAATTTAGATGCTAAATGCTTCTACAGTTCCTCGATTTCTACAGTATCATCACCAGTCACAATCATGTCATCAACATAAATAATCAACAAAGTCACCTTACCGGCCCCATGTTTAATGAATATAGTATGATAACTCATACAAACCATGCCCGAGGAGACTGCTTTAACTCATACAACGTCTTTTTTAATCTGTACACGTTCCCCGTGTCACTGCTAACGTTATACCATGGTGGAAGACTCATGTACACTTCTTCTTCTAGTTCACCATGTAAGTATGCATTTTTTACATCAAATTGCCTAAGGGTCCAATCTAGGTTTACTACTAAGGACAACAATACTCTGACAGTATTTATCTTAGCCTTAGGTGCAAAAGTATCTTGATAATCAACTCCATATATCTGAGTGAACCCTTGGGCTACTAATCTTGCCTTGTACATCTCCACAATACCATCTGCATTATATTTAACTGTAAACACCCATCTGCATCCTATAGGCTTCGTTCCTTTTGGTAGATCAATAATGTCCCATGTATTATTTTTCTGCAGTGCCTCCATTTGAATATTCATAGCTTCAGCCCACTTTGGATCATTAAATGCCTCCTCAACACGGGTTAAAATTTTAATACTATCCATTTTAGCCACAAACGCTTTACACTCAGGAGATAACTTGTGATCAGACACATAATGGGCAATAGCATATCTTGCCTTGCCTTCTGGTGAGTAACGATTAGGTGAAACCCCACGATTCTGTCTAGGCAGTAGAACATAAGAATTATCAGCAATATGAATATAAGTACCTACCTCAAGAATATCCAAGGGAGCTTGATCAGGTACTATTAGAGAAGCTTCAAGGGGGCAATCAGTTCAGTGATAGCAACGACATCAGTTAAAACAGCAGGTTTAGTTGGTGT
>NW_007362504.1:616536-654480 GCF_000346735.1 Prunus mume
AAAAAATTTAAATTAAACGTCGTGGTAAGGCATAACATAAGACGGTATGTAAGAATTACGGACGTCTTAAAATCATTAAACGATGGTAAATAATAAACGTCGTGGGGATTTATCTATTACGTCGGTAAGGACTAAAACCGTCGTCTACATCACCATAAAAGTTTTCAAATTTAACGACATGTAATGGCGTGTAAAACAAGTAAACTAAATACGACGTGGTATTGAAACCCAAACAACGGTTTATTAATAAAATCGTTGTGGTATGTATTTCAAACGATGGTTTGACTCACAATAACGACGTCTAATAGCTTTTTTAAAAAACAGAGAATTCAAAGTTCATAGATGTTACCATTTCATCCTGCTTTTCCCCATTCTTGGCAGTATCATCCTCAAAATGTAGGGATCTCCCATCAAGAGCCCCAGAGCAGCTTGCTTTGTCCGACATTGGATTTTTGAAACTTTGCTCTTGACCTTGGTTTTGACAGGGGCTAGTTTTCGATTTAAGCATGCTTGGATCAAAATTGGGGATGAGTTGGGAAAGCTTACTCAAAAATTTTTCCCTCTCAGCCTCTACCAATTGCTTGGTTCTAGCCTCTATCTTTAAAGTCTCTTCCCTTGATCTAGCTTCCATCTTCAAAGTCTCTTCTTAAAGGACAAGTCTTATACTTTCCTTTAATTGATCGGCAAACTTTACCCTCTGTTGTCTAGGTAAATTGAAGTATTGCTTAGGGGAAATCCCAGTACCTACCCCTCTAACTCTCCCTAGATGCTCGTGACCCAAAGCCATTGTCAACACATCATTACTGCCAGATACAGTAAGACTGCCTTCAGAGACTTGTTTTTACAATTCATCCTAAAACAAAGATATATAAAAAAGTCAGCACAAGAAAACACACGACAGTTATTTATAAAAAAACAACGTATTATATAATTTCATACGACACAATAACATAGCAATCAACGTCATCATAAATTTATCACGACGGTACTTAACTAACGACGTGGTTAGAAGTTTCAAACGACGCCATAAATAAACCACCAACATCTTATGCTATAATTACAAAAAACAGAGTAGTGATTCCAGATTCAGACCTTTAACGACGTTTTTAAAACATTTCGACGTAGTAATATTATTCACACGACGCAAAAATATAACTGAAGACGTAATAAGAATTATCACGGTAATACATAGTTTAATAAAAATTTAATAAAAACGACATATTATAACATTTCACACGACGCAATAACATAGCAATCGACGTCATCATACATACTTAACTACCGACGCGGTTGAAGTTTCAAACGACGCTAGAAATAAACCACCGACGTCTTATGCTATAATTACAAAAAAAACATAGTGATTCCAAATTTAGACCTTTAACGACGTTTTTTAAAACATCTCGATGTAGTAATATCATTCACACGATGCAAAAATATAACATAAGACGTAATAAGAATTATCAGGGCAATACACAGTTTAATAAAAATTTAAAACAGAGTGAGTAGCTTACAATTAATTTTGCTTTCTCTACCACCTTTGGATCGGGATGTTACCATGTTTGTCTTATCTAGATTTCTTCTATAAGGTAGATCGATCAATTTCTACCCCGGGCATGGTTTCCTCCAATTGACCCTCCAAACCAGCATATCCTTTTCGAGACAATCGATGATTATACTCAAGTTTCTCCCTCCTCTGTAATTGTTCAAAATGAACAGACATAAATTGTTCGGGTAACCTTGAAGCTACAAAGGCATCCCATTATGCTTTCTCTATGAATTTATATAGTTCAGGGGGTTGGCTTAATTTCTCCTTCTCCTTGATGAATGGAAGGATATGATGCCTCGTTAGTGTAGACTTGAAATCCTTCCATTTCTTCCCAGTAGATGATAACACCATTTTTTAGCCCCCTTGCCCTACCACATAAGCTATGTCAACGGCTTCCAAAATCTGCTCTTTTATATCCTTGGGGATTTCAGTCCATTTCTTGTCCACAATTTGGACTTTGGAGTGATGCCAACACACCAATGGAGGATTGCATCTCAGTATGTGCAGGGCCACATGCTTTCCCCCTTTTATTTTACTCAACAACTGGCTTGATTTTCTGATATTTTCTCTTCACAACACGAGGCATTGTGCTTATACCTCGACCTGCCTTTGGCTCCTCAAAATATGTTGTCGTGCTGCCTGGTTCTGTCTCAGCAGATGAAACAAACTTCATCTTCTTCAAGGCCTTGTCTTGAGGATTTACCAATCTAAGCTCCTTACCTCCATTTTTTTTTCGAGCCAGAGTCCTTACTTTGGTCTTGAGAAACCATGGTTATAGACAAATCAAACTTGCAAGTGAATATATTTCAGGAAAAAATTAAGAAAACAAACGACGGTTATTTATAAAACACGACGTATGATAACATTTCACACGACGCAATAACATAACATTAAACATAATAAATCTTTCAAATGATGGTACTTAAACAACGACGTGGTTAATACATTAAAATGACGTCAATATTAAACCACCAACGTCTTATAATATAATTACAAAAAACAGAGAAGTGATTACAGATTCAGACATTCAGGTGAAAATATTTTAGATTTTCATTTCAAACAACGACGTTTTTTAAAAATTTTGGACGTAGTACTTCTATTCACACGACGTAACAATATAACAAAAGACGTAATAAGACTTTATTACGGCAATATTTATATTCCATCGTGATATTGAAATTCAAACGACGTTAATATTAATATAACATCGTGGTATGAAAATTCACACGACGTGAATAATAAGATACCGTCGTCTATATAAGATGGAAAACAAAAACAATGAAGTTGTTCCAAACCCTTCTTTCTTTGTCATTGTATTTTATCAAATTAGGAAAAACAAAAACCATGGTTAAGAGAAATCAAATAAAAAAACGACGGTCATTTTAAAAACAACTTAGAACAACTTTCAGACGACGCTAGAAAGACTGACGAACTGTCGTGGTCTATAAATCTAACCACGTAAATAAGAAGCTACCGTCGTCTTATTTAGTTGAAGTAGAATAAACAGAGTTGTGTTCAAAGTTGGAAACTTTCCCTCTTTCTCTGTATATTTTATCAAACTTGGAAAGAATTAAAATGATTTTGGCCAGAAAAAGGTAAAAAGATTTTCAAAACAAAAACCGTATGAGCATGCAAAACAGCAACAAAAATAGTGAGAAATGCTTACCTTTTGCGTGCAATGAAAGCTTTCTCTCGGAGTTTGGTGTTTAAGTTCAGAGAAGACGACGAAGACGAGAGGAAGACGATGAGATACACCGACAGTGCTATGAGAAGGAAAAAAGACGAAAAGTTTTCTATCGGAGCTTGAAATTTTTTCTCGGGTTTGGAAACAATGCAAGTGTAAGTTAGGTAGACGAAAAGTTGAATATATTCACATACCGTTTCATAAAATGACGCGATTAATAGAAAGCGCTCTAGTATTATATATTAGACGTCGGTATATGTTTCCACCGCCCTAGTAAAGTTTTTTAACGACCCTTAGTTTTCATAAAATGCCGTGTTTATATATAATTCCACAACGATATTATCTTCAATGTCGGTTTTTTCATATAGCGTCGTGGTTAATTATGTTTATACGACCTCACTTTGGTGGTTCGATTATGATCAGGATCCAAAGATCTCAATGGTAAGATATCATACCTCTTGGGATCTCATTTTAATTTTTGTAGGCTACCAACATTAAAAAATAAATAAAAATTAAGACGGCAGTTTATAGAGAAGGCACCGTCGTAGTACACTCCCAAAATAATAAGTCGATAAATTTATCTTTCACGTCATGGTACATTGATTTAACGTAGCGTTGTTTTGTAATATACCGACGTGGATATTAAGATATTACCAAAATAAATACAAAAAATAATTTTAAAATAAGACGGCGGTTTACAAAGAAGCCAGACGTATAAATAGAAAAAATACGACGGTCATTTGAACTTAGGGCGTGGTAAATAAATACGACAGTAGTGTTGTAGGTACCGTCGTAGTACACTCAAAAATAATAAGTCCATAAATTAATCTCTTGCGTCATGGTACATTGATTTAAAATGTCGTTTTTTTGTAATATACCGACGTGAATAATACATATTATACGATGCTTAATAATAACAGTTGGTCGTGTTTAGTTAGGAGTTAACATGGCAGGTTTTTTGGTGAACTGTCGTCTTTATTTTCTACGTCCGTGGATTCATACCTACTATCGTTGTTTTTTGGTCAGATTTTAACTTTGAAAAATACCTATTTAATAAGATGACGCTTTTTTATTTGTGTGCATCGTTATAAAAAATATTCAACAATACCTCCATTTTTTAGTTGTTTAAGTCACTTATCCACGACGGTGTTTTGTTATCGTCGTCTTTTTAAAAACAACGACGGTTTTTTAATAACCGACGTTGTTTTTATGTTTAATACGTCCTACTTTTTTCCAACACCGACGTTGTTTCTTTATGAAACGGCGTTATTTTAAATGTAACCGACGTGGATATGAAATTTTTTGTATAAATTGAGTTTTTTTCCACGATTTCTTTCAATTTCAGTTTTCAATTAGGGTTCCAATTTCTTCTTGCCCTCTGTCTCACCTCTTAGGAGGCAATTGTTTTGGATGTTGATGTGTGTGTATTTGTGTCTCATTTGAGACACAAATACACATACATCATCAATCTCTAAAATATTGTCTCTCTGAATGCAAATTTGTGGCTGTCGTCGTCAATTTTTAGAGGCAATTGCTTGGATGTTGATGTGTGTGTGCGTTGCATTTGTGTAGATACACAAACGCACACACATCATCAACTTCCAAAAAATTGCCTTTCTAAATGCAAATCTGTGGCTGCCGTCGTCAAATTTTAGAGGCAAATTTTTGGATGTTGATGTGTATGTGTCTTTGTGTGTCTCAAAGACATGAAGACACATGCATCATCAACCTCTAAAATATTGCCTTTTTGTGGTCCGATTATGATGAGGAACAGAGTTCCATCTGGTAAGATTTCGTAACTCTTAGGATCTCAGATCTAATTATGTCTGCTGTTTTCTATATAAACCGTCGTGGTTATTCTCAATTCTTGACATTAAGTTGATCCACAGACGTAGGAGGACAAAATTCAAGAAATTTTTTTTATTTAAAAAAATTACAATTAAGACAACGGTTTAGATATAAGGTTGGACATATAAAGTTAATAAATACGACGGTAATTTTAACTTCACGACGTATGTCTTGGATCTCAGAAAAATCTATTCTGTCGGCGGTTTTCTATATAAACCGTTGTGGTTATTCTCAATTCTTGTCATTAAGTTGGTCTACCGTTGTAGGATACCAAAATCCAAGAAATAAATAGTAAAAAATAATGTAATTAAGACGACCGTTTAGGTATAAGGGTAGACATATAAAGTGAATAAAGACGACGGTAATTTTAACTTCACAACATTGTAAATTTTATTACACGACGTTAATTGAACAAACCAACGTGGTTAGAGTTAAAGATACCGTCGTAGTATGGAACATGAAATAAGTTGATAAAATTATATTTTACGTCGTTGTACATGTATTTAAGACAACGGTATTTTGTAATATACTGCCGTGGATTCTTTTGAAATTATGCGGCGCTAGATATGAAAACTTGGTTGTGGTTATTTCAGAGAAAAGACGGCGTCTGTTTATTTAAACCATTGTCTTTACTTTCTACATCGGTGGATTCATACCTTCTGCCGTTGTTTGTTGGCTCCGAGTTTACTCTGTAGAAAACCTTTTTCAATAAGACGTCGCTTTTTAAAATAGGTGTGTCGTGTTTTAAAAACAACCATTGGATTCCCCCTTTTTTAGGAGTTTAAGTTATTCTTACACGGCGGTTTTATAAAACCGTCGTCTTTTCAAACACAATAACGGTTTTCTGTTAAACCGTCTTTTTTTTCTGGTCGTCTTTTTCATTTTTTGTAGTAGTGAAAGTTACTTGGAGGCTGTGGTGTTGGAGTGCTTGAGATCACAGTCAAGGTCGGAGGAGAAGGAGTAGTAGTAAGGAGGCTGTGCCCAGTGGTGACGTCACCCACAGATGTGGCGGCAACAACCACATGAGCTTTGTCGTGAAGTTGTTCCTTTTTTAAATGCCTATGCTCCTTCTCCTAATCTGGTACCCCATGCAATGCCCAGCAAGTGTCAATAGTATGTCTCTTTTCACCATAATGATCACACTTCAGTTTGTCTTTTTCTGCAGAAGTCAGGAGACGAGGCAGGACAACAGAAGAGCCAGGCCCTATAGGCAGAGAAACCAGACCAGTGTTTTAGGAAGCAAACACAACAGCAGGTTCACCAATCTTAATGCGGGTCCAAGCATTGTAATCTAGCGTTAAGCCTATCGATGGACTATAAAAAATACAATTTCGATACTTGGAACTTTACCACTCCATAGAATATCACTACGGACCTTGTTATAAGTATCGTCAAGGCCAGCCAAAAAAATCATACACATAATCTGCCATAACAATAGCCTGAAAAGTCTTCATATCATCATCACACTTCATCTGAAAAGGATGTCTCTTGTCCAATTCAAGCTAGATTGCCTTAAGTTAGGCAAAATAGGTAGAAACAAGACAACCCTTTTTCTTGGGACAGGTAGCCTTGCACCACAGTTCATAGAGCTAGGATATGTTAGAGCCATCATAAAATATCTGATTAACAACATCCCAAATTTCCTTAGCAATAGGTAGAGTATAAAACATATTCAACAAACTAGGTTCCATAGTTTGCAGCATCCAACTTTTCACAATAGCATCAGCAATTTTCCACTTCCCAAATTGTGGGTCTTAGGAATCAAGGGCATCAGCGTCGCCAATTGGGCAACCAAATTTGCCTTGTATAGTAGCATGTAGTTCGATCATCAAAGCCCATATCTCATTGTTGGATCCATTTAATTTGAATCCCATAGGTAGATTAGTGGACGATTCTGTATGAATCGTCACAATAGGAGTAGAAGAAGAAGATTCAGTGACATCCAGCATGGTGATAGATGGCGGTAGTAGAAGATTAGGTAGCGACGACGAAAATAAGAGATATGAGATTGCGCAGGCTTTGGTGTATGGGCGGCACAGGTTTAGGTGTATAGGCTACGTGCAGTGGAAATAAGTATTTTTTAGGATTACGGTTTTGATGTTGTAGAGATGGATCAGAATCTGCTCTGATACCAACTCAAAAGTAATTAGAGCAGGTTCTGATCCGTCTCTACTACATACAGAGTGAAGTGTAATTGTACCCACTCTGTATGTAGTGTAATTGTAGAGACGGATCGAAACCTCCTCTGATACCATAGTTTTGATGTGTTTATTCTTCTCTAAAGGAGGAATATATATATATATATATACACTATATACAGAGTGGGTACAAATAGGAAATATGTACAAAATCTCTTAATTATACTGAAATAAGATAATTACAATAAAATTTAAATTCTATTCATAATAGGAACAAATTCTACTCCTAAAAGGAATGTTGACTTTGACTCACGCCAACAAATAGAGAACAAGATCTGACGAATTATAAACCTATAATAGATTCCGAAGATAAAATAACATAAAAGATAACGATAAATCCTACTACATAAAGATAAAATAACACAAAGAATAAAAATTAAATAATAGAACTAGGATCTGGATGAAGAAATGTTAATTTAGATGGCCTGGAATGACCAAAATTATAAGAATTATAGTTGGAATTGATCATAAAATAAAAATCACACCACACAAGATTCTGGCAGAGAATTCTTCAGGAAAAGAATGAAATCTTGAGGGAGTGGTACACTGCTAATCTCAAAAAATGTATTGAAATCTGTTTGGAATCTATGCGATCAATTTATTCAGACGGGTAATTGTGAATTATAATTTTCATCTAGATTTGATCTTGGTGATAAGTTATCTTGGAAGTTTAACCATATATAAAGTATTTCACCTTTCTTTTAATTAAAAGGAAAAACATACAGCCTTCAGATCTGAATTATGAATGAAACTAATCGCTTTTCTCTCAAAAAGGAAAAACATAAAGAAAAAAAAAATGTAGAAGCTATTATATTATTTAATAACTAAAGCAACGAAGATTGCATTTCCTTTTATAAGATTTGACTTTTGATAGGGAAAATAGACAAAGGTAGCTCATTCCTCCCAACACTAGACAAAAGAATTTGCCTTGACCATTTGGGTTGGTTTGGATATAGGTGGAAACAGTACAACTTTTTGTTGCCACACCATGCAAATGGGCAACTTTTAATTTATTTAAACCAGTATACAATGTACTGCGATTAAACTAAGCAGTACCTTATTCCTCCAGGAGCTTATAATACCCAACTCTACTCTCAGAGACAAAAAAAAAAAAAACAAGATAAAGATAAAAGCACTCCCATTTATGCATATTGGATCGATCATTAGTGGTGCTCGGGATCTGGTCCTCCTGGTGAGCGTCTGTCAGGAGAAGGGAGGTGTTGCACCCTTTGATAATGCGCAAGTAACTGATGCGAAAGACGTCGGCTGTCTAGTCGTACGACATGCGGTTTATCCATGGCCGGCTGCTGCCCTTCAACTATACGCCGTCCCTCGGTAACAGACCATAAAGCCAAGAAGATCACCAAGACGAGGGCCAACGTGCGCGCCATGCGAGCTATAGAGGGTATAATTTATGAAGATGGGTTTAATTCACAAGGGAAAAATAAGGGCTACAAAAACTTATAATGCCAAGTGTAGAGGAAGTTGAGAGAGGGGGCCAAGTAGGTCAAATGATTTTGAGTGCCCTAAATTTATAGGGAAATTAAAGATAGTGGGGTCGAGGATAAAACATATTTGTGGTTTAGAATGACAAAATGGCCATCATCACCACCATACATGGTGTGGCTTTTAGCTGTGGATTATCTGTGTTTTTTTTTTGTTTTTTGGCTCTTTCCTAGCTTTTGTTTTGTCCTCTATATCCTCATTCAACAATGCCCAAAACGACATGGACAAGGGTAAAGCTTAGTCATCATCTCCTATTATTTATTTCCACGCTTGAACATTATTGATTTTTAAATTAAGCCAGAGATCCAGCAAGAATATTAATATTAATGTATATATCCATTTACGGATTTGGAATAAATGTCAAAGTATCATGGTTCTGAAAAATAACAGTACATATTTTCCAACGGTTTTAGTTTGTTGTCTGGATTCTTGTTCAGTGATTCAACTAACCCATGTACTTCTCTTCATTAATTTAACATTGTCGGCTATTGTTATCGATGTGTATATTCTTGTTAATGTATTACACTATCCTTCATTTCTCTCTCTCTCTCTCTCTCTCTCTCTCTCTCTGTGTGAGCACCTTTTCAAAGAAAAAGCTGAGCACGCTATTCTGTTTGGCCAAATCACCTTCGTCCTAGAAACAGGTTAAGAGATTGTACTAGGTTTTTTTAAGGAAAGAGATTGTACTAGTTACAAGAGTGTAATAACACTTAAGAAAGTATAATAAAATGATCAAATAAAAGGAAATTGGGCCTCAAGTAACCGGACTTCTAATCTAACCACTACATTATGAGTCTCGGCTTAGATTAGTTCTTTCCTATGCCTTGATTGATAGGACTTCACAATTTACCTAGTGCAAATAAGATCAAAGGAATCAGACCAAGTTTAAAACTAATAGAGAACAAGATCCGACCAAGTTTAAACACATTCTTCATGAAGGAAAATTTATCACTTATGCTATTCATTTGAACATAACCATGAATAACATTCATAATCATGAAATAATAACTATTATTTCATTTTCATGAGTTGAAATACCAAATCTTTTACCTAAGTATCTTATAGGCCATGTGATTGATGCGCCATTAAACCTAAAACAAAACTTAGGAGAGGAAAGATATGAAATATACCTTTGGAGCGAGCTTTGAACCCCATCCAACTATTACACAAATTTGGTGAAGCTTGATTCTTGATCTTGTCTGCTACACATTGTTCATACCTGGAATTTTTTTTTCCTTGGAGCCCCCAAAAAGAAAATAATGTGGCAATCATGCATTAGGGAGATGATTGAGCTAAAACAAACAGAAAGGCCCAAAGTCATAACAAAATTGATAAATTGAGCCCAAAGTCCACGCCCGTGAAGTATTGGACTCGACCCAAAGTGGCAGGTTCTGCCCAAGGATAAGAACATATTGCCATTCAAATATCATCTCTATGATCCATAAGCATGAGGGCCAAATACTAGACCCAAGAGTGGCAAACGGGCCAAGGTCTTGGCCTAATCTGATTTCACGATGAAGCTCGACCAATGTCAAGGCTTGACGATTTGTTCCTCGGCTTATATAGCCTTATGACTTAAGATGATGGGTCATCAAATGACCCATTTATCTTGAGTTGGGTCAGAGACCCAATACCCACTAACATGGCCAGCCCTATGTGTTGTTTAGGCTTTGTTGGGCTTCTCACTTAAGTTGTATCATACAACTTAACTTTAAAAGCCCAATGGGTTCAAGCCCAATGGTTCCAATCCAAAGAGTGCTTTACTTAATGTACAATCTAGTGGGTTCTAAATGGTGAGGCAGAAGGCGATACATGAATTCTTCTTTATCGATTATGAACCCAGTTATGGTATGTCCTCAAGCCTTTCATAAATCATGGTTAACGATCTAGCAACACATGTGCCATGATTACCGTGGCCAAAATAGAATGTGTCAGAGAACCCATTCAGTTTGCATCACAATGCAATATGGTTGTTCTATTTTACAATATACTCTAGTTCACATTAATAGGATACAAAATTCATGTCAAATCCCTAATGTGAACATTCTCATCTTATATGATTCATTTGGGCATGATTGGAAACATCATTTCTCAATTAAGGCTCATACTCAAGCTAGAGATTATCGAATCATATCTTAGAGTATTCTCTCCCTTTACCGTAAGTCGAGATCCTTTATTGTACAATCACATGCCTTTATGAATAAATCAAGAGCCTGGACCATACCTTGGAGTCATGCCCCCAAGAGAACTTGACCATGCAGCATGATCAAAGGTCTAAGTAGCTTCCATAAGACAACCATAGCACCTCAGGTCTAAAGACCAACTCTGCAGTATTGCAAATACAGAAATCTTGTTTTAGACGTGAATAAAACTTCCATACAATATTTTTAGGTCGATCACATTCAGTGCACTTATTCTCTAATGAGCACCCATACACTTCTATGTCCACTACATGAATGACTGGAGACCAGTCATCCTCCTAATTGAGTAGATATAGTGCATGATGGTCTTTACGGATTGTCAATAATGTCGAGTTGAGCGATCCTTTGACTAGGAACATTTTAGGGTATGAGTTTGAGAGGAAGGGTCTCATGGATCTACCTTCTTTAAAACATTGTCCTCGTCTCATAGCCCAATAGACTTATCGTTCAACATGTTCAAAATATATAGCTGTCAATATTACACTTGTAAACATATACTTAAAGTCCACACCATTCTTGAGATAAGCTTCAATACATATCTTTCAATATACGGGTCTTCAGATACCATGTCGTCCGCAACAACAATAAACCAGGCACCCAGAGACTGCATAAAATCCAACCTCTATCAAACGAAGAATGTAACAATTCTTGGAAACCAAGAACCTTCTACTACGATTCATATACTCTAAGTTTGTCTTAGGCATCGAAGGTCCTTTGGTTCATATGGTACAAAAATTGGGAGTGCAAATTATAGGTGAGACTCTGCCAAATTCGGTAAGAGTCAAATCATTAGTTTGTCCCAGGACATGAGTTAAAGAGAAGTTTAGCTACTGGACTTGAGATCAGGGTGGGTGTCGGACATTCTCGGAACTCTAACTTGGGTTGTAGATGGAATCCAGGGTGGATGCTGATAGCAAGGGAGGCCCTTTGTCTCATACCACATGATGTGCTTAAGGACTTAATTGTCCTTCGTTTCTTGGTTTTCAAGATACAAAGGTGGTTTCATGATAGGGTAATGCTAAGGAGACCATCTTTCTGTATCACAATTGTATACCATCTGATGTGGAAGATGATGTGGCATGAAATGGAATCACAACTAAAAAGATAACCCACAACAACTCACCTTCCCGGAAAATTCCCCGCCATGTTTTTCTTGTTCGGATAGGGTGATAATTTTGAAAACCCATCATGATCCCTTTTTGAGGGAGTCCATAAAGATATACAGTTTTTATTGGATTAGTTTGCTTTTTCCACCACATTTTATTGGATTATTTTTTTTTTCCCTGCGAAATCTGCCGCTAGTTGCAGTCCGTAAGAGACAAAGAACAAAAAATGGCAGCCGACATGAGGAAAGGGGTTGATACTGTGATTAACACCAATGAAAAATCCGGCAATCATAAAATTGTTGTGGAGAAGACAGTGTAGGGAGAAGGAAGAAGAAAGTGTGGATAGAAAGATTCCTATCGGTAATTGTGCTGTAATTAATGACTTTTGTGCTTGTTTAATTAATTAATTTTTTTTTTTTTTTTTTTAGAAATAGATGATAACATTGCACTAAGAGATAAGCATAACATCATTAGTGAGAATGGGAGACAACCATTCAGGTCCATTTTCCATCCAAACTATAAGGTCCAAAATAGGAAGTGCAAACTGTGCGAGACTATGAGCGGCGCGATTACAAGTACGAGATCGAAACTGATCAAAACAACTATGAAATGAATTAGCCAAAAACCTGAATTTCATTTACTAAGACTCCTTTGTGCTTTAATTAGGGAGAATAAAAATTTAAAATGTATGTAACTATATTAAATAATTTGGCATGCCATATTATCTTTCACATCAAATGGTATACAATTGTGGTACAAAAAAGATGGTCACTCTGGCATTACCCTTCACGATATTAAACGTATCCCATTGCTATCTTGCCATGTGTCATTTCATCTAATTTCCTTTTTTTTTTTTTCCAAATATTTTTCAATTATACAATTCACCAAAAATTCATTTAAAAAATGCTACGAAATCCTAGTACCATATACTTCCATTCTATAACATTAAATTTATATTATTTCGTGAAAAAGAATTAAATTATTTTCGAAGCATTTCTAAAGACTAGAAACAAAAAATAATAAATAGTAGATCATTGTAAAAAATTCCCAAATAATATCCTCATAATTTCTAAATGACAAAGCAAAAATCATATGCTTGCACATAGAAACTGGTTTTGAGCATTAATCAAAGACTGATAAATAGTAAGGAAATAACAAAAGAAAACTTCTCCTTAAGAAAAGAACTACGTACTGTTGTTGATTTTTAAAAGAAGAAAAGAAAGAAAAAATAAATAAATAAATAAGAGCCTTCTTTTGGTAAAATTTGGAAGAGCCGTGATATGGAAAAGAAACTTCTCTCTTGCATATAACTAGAATACAGTGAAGCGTTTTTCTGGAGCACATGCACTTCAAACTAATCCTCCACAATCAAATAGAGGAATTACAAATCTTATGTGTTCTGCATTTCAAGTTTCCCATGGAATATTTTTCAAGATTGATTCAGTTTCAGTGATGAGCAGGGTCGGGTCCTGCAGGACTTCGTCGCATTGTGTGGTAAGGGCTTCCAACAACCACAGCATCATCTTCTTGAAACCTTAGCTTGTGTTCTTTTGATCTTTGAAACAATTGTCTCAATAATATGCTAGTCATATTCTTCCTCTCTAGATTGGGGTCCAGGGGACGACTTTCTGACCTAGAAACGATGAGGAAAACCAAGGCAAGGCATAAGTAGAAATTCAGGCTTGCCATTGTTCACTTTTTAGGCTTCAACCTCAGACTAAATCAAGCTTTCACATAGGCTTATTTATAGTACTTTCTTGATTCTTTTATTTCTATTTCATTTGATGAACTCATTATTAGTGGAATCGTATGTGAGATTCAGTTCACTTTGTCTTGTTTTGATGGTGCCACAAATTAATGTCTCGTGCAAATTATGAGCTGGCCACTTCAAATTGCATGGTTTCAGAAGTACTGTCGATATCGTTTTTGCTCATAAAAAGAATTGACAAGTTATCCATACGTTTTCGACAATATCGATACAATATCAATACATTCACATCACAAAAAGGTTCTAAAAAGAAAAAAAAATTCTATATACATCAAACGAGTCTCCACTTCCCAAATGTGTATGTCTAGTATGTGGCTTTTGACCTTGCATTTGATTAGTCAGGCCATTAAAGAGCTCAATGAGGGTGCCTTTATAAGTTTGGTGCTAACCTTTTCCCCTTGGGGACGTCGAATGGTCACCCTTTCATATCCAGCACTTTCGTAGGTCAACATTGCACGATCTGTTTCAAGTATAATTAACACTTTAACATGTAGCTGTAGGCTCGACGTAAGCAAGCGTGCTTGTAGAAATATATATATCTATTTTCGTTGACCTATGGGGAATTTAGATGACATGAGCTGGGACAAGAGCAAATGCGTACATGATAATGTTCATAGAATTTGAATTTAATATATAGTTGGAACCAGCGGTTCTACAGCAAGGGCATGCCTACCCAAATTTTTTCACAAAAAAAAAAAAACCTTTATCTATATGTAAGCAAAGTTATTCCTACCATCCCATGTAATGGTGTGAACCTAGGCCTACCCAAACTTAAGAGCAACCCACATGGCCCAGTCAAACTTAAAAAAAGAAAAGGGAGGGGAAGCAATATAAGGAAGCAGCCAATTCCTTTTCGGTTGTGCAATAGTCGACAGTCCCAAATCATTATCTTTTGTAGCTTCTTCTTGAGTCTAGACATTCTCTCTTGATAGCATTTTCTCATATCTAAGGCCAATAAGTATTCTTCTATTGAGTTTTTCCTAAAATAAATGTATGCATCTTAAGTTTTTTTAATAGTTTAATTTAGTTTCAGATTTAAATAGTTTAGTTTTTTTTTTTTTTTTTTTTGCATTGCATTAATTTGTTTTTTTTTTTTTTTTTGTTAAGTTTTTATATATGAGGGTAAATCTCATTACGCTCTCCCCGACTAGGTGTATCTTTTTATTTTTTATGAATGAAATTCATTCGTACCGTCGAGTTTTTAAGTTAAGTTTCGCCAACCTGACTTTTAAATCCTAGATCCGCCACTGGTTGGAACATGATAACACATGCATGTTGAGAGAAAGAGAGAAGGCAAGAAATGGGCTTAGATGTGCAAATGCTTGCATATATAAAATATATGAATTTTGTAGAGAATGTGGTACCAACCTACGAACAAAGACCACTAGGGTAACCAAGGTGGTTGGTGTGAGTGGTTCGGCACTCTCATTCCTTAAGAGAAGGTCAGGGGTTCGATCCTTGCTCTCGTATGGAGTCACCACTTTGGCCAGCACTTTACCCCTTACGGGCCGACCCGGTGTGAGCGGGGATTAGTCTGGGTTGTGGTTAAGGCTTAAAGGTGCCACCCATAGTTGGGGCCCATCCAGGACCGCCTCGTGGTTCAAACCAAAAAAAAAAAAAAAGACCACTAGGGTTTAGTGCAAGCGCACTTAACCACAAGGGCAGGTTGAAGGCCATTATAAAATATATGAGAGCTGTATATTATATATATACACGTATATAAATTCAAAAAAACCTATCAACCTCTAGTATATGTTTTATTATATATTGATCATATTTTTCTTCATCAATTTAAAAGTGTCAATAAATCATAAAAGAAAGGAAAATATTAAATTAATTTTAATTGATGTGGTTGTCCACCTCATTTGTTATAAGATGGTATGGAAATGTGATATACAAATGTGATAACAGCAGCATTATTCTTTTTAAAACAATAATGCATAACAACAAAATAATTTCAGTTCGATTTCAAAGAAACATAGGAAAAACTAGTTCTATGCATTTTTTCAAATAATCAAATAGGCTAATGAGCTATCTAACATGCATTTTAACTAAATACAAAGAAGCGGGAAGCAAAAATAGAAACCTAGAAACTCATACAAATCCTATTTAAGTCATTAACTTGTCTTACTTGAACACACTATTGTACCTATTGGAGAGCCATAGTGGATTATCAAGCAAGAAGAGAACAAAAATTACTTTACTTGAACACCTTCTTAGGGTTCAAGATTCGCTCCAATGGTAACTACAGCTCTAATCCCTCTCTTTTAATTAGTTCTAGAGATTCTATGATGCAAAATTTCATATGCCTAGAAAGATTTTGGGTTACATAGGATTTGTATGAGTTTCTAAGTTTCTATTTTACTTCGGCTTCTTTGTATTTAGTTGAAATGCATGTTAGGTAGCTCATTATCCTATTTGTGTAATTGAGAAATGCATTGAACCTAGTTTTCCCTTCAGGATCTCAAGTAAAGACAACCATCATTGAATAACTCATCTATTCACCAAAAATCAAAGAGAAGAAACTTGTTTGTACTCAAAATTAGATGACTAGTAGTGAGCCCAAACTTAAAGATGAGTGATCGAGGGATCAGATCTGCCTTCAGTAAGGACTTTCCTTCGGTAGGTTGAACGTTATCTGCGCAAAGAGAGAGAAGAAAGTAGCAGGTAAGACCTAAGGCACAGATGTGGTACTGGTCAAAGGCCCTCTGATGCTAAAGTTAGCCGAAGGAGAGAGGAGTTAGCTAGTGAAAAAGCAAGGGCATATGTGTCAAGTAGCTATTACCTTATACCCTTACGGCAATGGGCTCTATTTATAGAGATTTTGGGTGTCCTCTTGGTGTAAAATTTTAATGTGGGATTTGTGGGAGTAGCCTAGAAGACTGCCACGTGCCTTGCTTGGTGTCAAGACCTTTTCACGTGTCATGGAGTGAGAGGCTGGTCAGATATAGTACAAAAAGAGTCCCCTAATTTCCCGAATAAGAAGGGACTTCTTGGTTGGGGATTTGCACGTTTCTTCAACATTCTGACCTGGTCCTCGATACAGAGATTTTAGCAAGTTCTCCCTAGCTACCGATGAAAGTCCTACAGTCCCCCAAGTCTTCGACCGAGAGGTGCTCGGAAGGGGGTACTTGGTCCATGGCTACCAAACGGTAGGCTTGCTTTGGCACTATGAGTTGGTTTGACCTTGATGCTCGACATGCGATGATGAATGGAAAGGGAAGGGAAAAGACGATAGCATGAAAGGATGAATAGGAAGGGATGGGAGGAGATTTGACCTTGTGCCGTTTAGTATGTTGGGGCTGTTGAAGCAGATTGTGGAGTGCAGCATTTAATGCTTAACTACAGACATGTGTCATGAGGGAGCTGAAAGTGTTGCGTCATTTCATTTCCAGATGCTAGCTCTTCTTATAAAAGAGAAGGGGTCATGTTTGAGAAACTAATTAGTGTTGAGAGTGAAAATTTGGAGTTTGAGAGAGGCGATTTCCGGCAAGTGGTGAGCAGCGAAGAAGCGATTTCCGGTGGCTCAAACCACCGTGTGAAACAAAGAATCTGACCTCAGTCCTGCTTCTTTTGGATCAAATTGCCTGCCCTGTTTGAAGTTTTCATGAACATGGTAGCTTGATCTGAGCATGAAATTTAGTTTCCTTTCGCTTGTGTTTGTAGATGTTAGAGAACGAGTCAGAGCATGAAAAATATGGGCACAGTTTTGCTGTGTTCGATGGAGATTTATCACGCGAAGAGTAGGGTGCTGAATATGAGTGTGTCGATGCTGAAGGCACTGATCTGAAGAGCAGGGTGCCGAATATTAGTTTCTAGTTATGCCTGCCGAGGCTGCGAGCACTTCATGTCGTGGTTTGAGTTTGCTTCAGGCCGCTAACACAGCTCAATATACCGAGTTTCTAATGTGTGATACTCGTGTGACATATCAGCATGCAGGTTATCATTCAAAAACTTCGACGTCTAGGCGTGTTTATCAAGCAACCAAAGTGTCAACATCGGCTCCCGGTGAGGGCTTATTGAGGGTTGTGACTGGCAAAGGCCCGATCTTCGGCTTAGACTTCTTGGAGCCGAATGTGCTGACCGATTGTGAGTTGGCAAAGATTCGGGCAGAGTATCATATTCCATATTCCCAAGCTGCTAGAGTCTTTGAGCAATCCCAAGAGTGAAGTCGTCTTCTTCATGATGTTTTCAAGCATGACCTTTGGTTATCGTAGAGGCCAGTGGTGCAGAAGATATTAGTGCAGATCGGTTATGCACCAGGGCTGTGATGGCCCGGAAAAACCTCGGTCACATGACAGCGGCACGTGCCCCGAGAACCCTGAGAATACAACGCCCAATTGTCAAAGTGTCCTACTCCTAAGTGTTCTCGAAACATGTTAAGCCATTTTTGTTTACTAAAAATGGGTTGGATCAGAGTTTTGTAGGCAGCGGAAATTGAACACAAATTTTTTTCAAAATAAATATTTACATTACACCAATCCCGAGGTTAAAAGAGTTTGACCACGTACAGTATGCTCATACTTAATTTACAACAAAACGGAGGTTTGAAAAATACAACCCTAAACGATACGATTACAAGCTATTTATACAAAAGGAAGTACAAGATGGATTCATAAAGTTCAGTATAATGAAACGAAAGTGGTCATGACCGACAAGGACGGCTCAGCAAAACAGGAGTTGACATGCCTCGAACGCCTCGTCTCATACCTAGTCCAAGTCGTTGACAGGTATGTGTTCTACACATAAAGAGTAGGGGTAAGCATCACATATGTACATTTGCACAGTACGGGGGTGCCTAACCAAAAACAATATATCATATCATAAATTACATTGGCATGCTCAGGCAACTTTCACAAATTCAGGTTTGGGGCCCAATAACAAACATTTGATGACTGATCCTTAAGGCCAACTACCCTCACCACAGCAACAACTCACATGGTTTGGTAGCAAGAGTGTCCATTTCAAAGGTTATACCACATAGACTATCCTCACCTAGGTAATGGGTCTTAGAATAGTCGGTCCGTACAAGTGCCTCTGGAGGTTTAGGGAATCAATACCCAAGGTAGTCGTTATGCCCCCTTCACTCTCAGGTCAGCCAAATGGAACACTGTTAATGAATGAACTTGGTGCCCAACACAGAATAAAACCATACAACAAAGGCATCCAAAACTATGCAAGTTTTCAAGCATCCAAAACCATGCAAGTTTTCAAACATCCATATCTAATAGATATACAAGTAGGAAAATTACAAGTCCGGGAGTGAGTCTCCCTACCTAGAGTCCACAGCTTTAGCTACCACAAGCACACACTGACACCTGACTCAATCATCCTTACGTCTAGTTTGGCTACTTGAGCTCTTAACCGGACAACAAGTAACAAGTCAAAACGTGTCTTAGCGACGAACGTCACTGGCTAGGGTTAAGTCCAATTTCGTTTCGCTAACCCCTAAGTCGAGGTCGAAACCCTGAGTCAAAAACCCTAAGTCGTAATTACATGTTCCCTACCCTAGAAGTCAAATTAGGTTAGGCTTTAAGGTCTCAAAATAGGTTTGAAACAAATGTGGACAAGCATCGAAAATTAGGGTTTACGTTCAAGACTTCGGAAAATAATTTTGAAAGTTTAAAATCATTTTTAAGTAATTAAAACAAATTTGGAAATTTAAAACTAATTTCCCAAAGTCCAAATTTTTTTTAAAATAATTAATTACAAATTTTAAAAGTAATTTTTGAAATTAAACACTAATTAAAAAATAATTTTAGGAATTTAATTACTAATTTTCAACTCCATAAAATAATTTAAAATAATTAAACACAATTTTTTATTAATTGTTAATTATTTTTCAAAAATTAATTCATTAATTATATATTAAATTTAGGGTAATTAAATTCTAATTACTAATTAATGTAATTAAACAAGTCTAAATTAATAATTAATTCAAACTTAAACTTATTAAACCTAATTAGGAATTTACAAAATTAATGAACTAAAATTCGGAATAATTAAAATAATTAATGAACTAAAACAATAATTAAAACTAACTAAACTATAATTAAAACTAATTAAAAAAACTTCAACTAATTAAACTAGAATTAAGCTAATTAAATAAAATTGATTTAAAACTAGAGAGAGAAAGAGAAAACTTACCAAGGAAGAGAGAGAAGCTCTCCACTAGATTTTAGCCAAAGGATGGAGCAAATGAGCAAGAGGGAGCTATTTATAGCAAGTCAGGGTCAATGCAAAAGGGCGGTGCAATTGTGGCCATTGGATCGTTGCCAAAATCTTGACAGATGGTCCAGATTGCGCCAAAAAATGCAGCGAACAACATGTTGTTTACGGGCAACGACATGTAGTACATTGCGAACAGTCCAGATCAACTCGTTGTCGTCAGATCTAATGTTGGAATCAAATCGGGTCAGCAAGACTCGTTTAGAAAACACGCGGATCCTCAATCGGGTCGGGTCCGCAAACGACCACGCCTTGTCACGTCATCCGTTGTTAGTCCACGCCTTATTCGTCCGATCAGCTACGTCAGTGGGCCATCGACGCTCCAGGATGCGCCACGTGTCATGTCGAAATTAATTTTTCTCTTCTAATTTTACTTATTTTCCAGAAGTTCTAAAATACACCAAAAATAGCTTCAAGCTCCGAAAAATTCACAGAAAATTCCTACGAACTCGTCTCGACCATTATTAATTTCCTATAACCTTTAGTTCCCCAAAGTCCTCCAAAATAATTTCTAAATAATTTCCTACACTTCCAATTTAACTTCCAAAAATCCAAGTCTCACTACTTTGAGCTCCAAAATTTTGTACTTGCGCATAGGTAACACTAACTAAAAATTTAAAGCTTTCCAAGGGTTCACAAGGGCAGTTCAATCCTAACTTCTCGATCACTCTCCTCGATATCATTACGGCATTTGGTATTGCCAAGGAGGGTGTGCCAAGCTTCGAGTAATTCTTGCACTTGTATAGCGTGAAAGGGCGAAGAACTCGGAGTAGGGGGACTGGCTGCAGTCCAACTGCTTGCATGCTAGAGAGCGAGGGCACTTCATGATTGGCGTGTTGAGCTCTCAAAAAACATGGCGTCATCGAACGGTGATGGTTTCTGGAAGTTGGGAATTGGCACCTAATGAGGCCGTGGAGAGGAACATCCTTAGGACTTTCCAAACAATCGATGATTGTTCTGGGGCAGGTCGCTCGCTTAGATCCTAATCCAACTTGCCTTCACTGATGAAGCATTCGACAATTTTGCACAAGGCGTTGGACGATTTGGTATCATGGGTGTTGTACTAAAGATATCGGCAGAAGACATCGTTGTCTTTGTTGTTCTAGCAAAGAGGCTTGCGGTTGCTTGGCTTAGGGATTATTTGGTTTTCATTCATGAGAACATGCTCGTAGGTGGTGTTGAGCTGGGTGAAGACTTCAGCCTACCAATTCTGCCTTGGATCCTTGATGTTGTTTCGGCCGTCTTGGTCCTTACTACAGTTGCTGCTGTCCTGCTGTGTAGGAGTTGAACTCGAGGAGTATTAAATAACAGAGGGCAGAGTTGGGTTTTGGGACAAAAGGGTAGCGGTAGTAGGTTGGAGCCTGGGGCCAATTTGAAGTCGTGGTTCGGCTAGGGGGTGCCAAAGGTCCGCCATTGGAGTTGAAATATCTGGCCTTTGTGTGGATCGCAACTTGCTTCATTAGTTCCTCATAGGTGGCCCAGTTGTTACTATGGTCCTTGTAACGAAAGTGATATGATCGGAGGGTATTCTTGAAGAGGCCGAAGGCTACTCAATCATCGATCTATGGACACCAAGGGTATTCATGGATGAACCGAGCTGCATTTTCCCTTATAGTCTCATTGTCTTCTTGCCAAATAGTTTAAAGATCATTGGCAGAATAGAAGCGATCGATTTGTATCATGAAGTGATTAAGGAAAATTTGTTTTAACTGTTCAAAAGAATTGACTGTACCCTGCTCCAATTGGTAGAACCAATTCAGGGTAGCTCTAGCCAAGGTGGATGAGAACATGAGGCATTGACCTTCATTGGTGAGGTCTTTGCAACCCAATGCCGATTGAAAAGTGTGTGTACGTGGGTTAAAGGATGATTGACCCTTGTGTAGAACGACACCCTGAAGGTTTGAACGTCCTTTACCTGGCTATATGTTTTTATCCGTTCAGAGAATGGTCCTGGTTGGCGCTTTCCCAAAGCTGGCTGCTAAGACCTATTCTTTCCTCTTCGATCTATCTGACCTTCTGGAAGAGGAGTTTGATTGCTGGATCGGCATATGGTGGGTCATTATGTACGATGATCATGTTGTGGTGCTCCTGCATCATGGTTATGTCCTGCTGTATGGCTTTTACTTGGGCCAAAAGGTTGGCTTCAGTCTTGTTGTGTATTGAGGCCCAAAAAATCCAGGGTTGGGCCAAAATAAATTCTCAGCCTAGTGCGATACCTTATTAAGAAAAGACCCGGTTCGGAGCATGCGAAATTCGTCATGCACGCTTGCACGAGCCACGACCACGTGCCATGCCAAATAAATATGTTATCTATCACTCTAAGAATTAAAATGAGCCTATAAAAGGCACTGGCTCTACAAGCCCATGCTAATTATTCCGTCAAGCATCATATCCCTTTTCAAAGCGATAAAATTTAAGCACACTGATCGACATGCAATGCCAAGTAAAAACCTTATTTTACACCCAGCCACGCTATAAACTTAAATGAGTCCAAGCCACGCAAATACCCGGCGCTTGCTGAGTGGGTTGTGGTATGGATGGTAACGAGTTTTTATGAGGCCCATTGATGAGCCGAGAAATGGAAGTTTGTGGCTGCTTGGGAGCTCCAAAACTAAAGCCCATTTCTTGAGCCCAAATATATGGGTAAATATAAAAGAGAGAAAAAAAGCCCAATACTCTAGAGGAAAAAGTCCAATACTTTAGGAAAAATTAGCTAATCATCTCAATAAAATAGCCTATCACTTTAGAAAATTAGCTCATTTCCTTAAATGGGTTAACCCATCACCTTAGGAAAGCCCAAGCAACCAAAGAAAATATCTGTAATCTCCAGCACTTAGCTGGAAACAAGAGCCACGATGAAAGCCAAAATATCCATGTATGTAAGCTGCTGGGAGGCTCCAGCACATGGGCAAAAACAAACATCAAGGTAGAACATGCAAAGAACTAGGAGATATTGGAGTGCGCAGGTTGCTAAGAGCAGAAGCATCCTTCAAACCAACGCCCTTACCTATTTCTTTCTCCCACCAGCTCTTGCCATGGAAGAGGGAAGGAAAGAAGGTGAGGAGGTAGCCAAAAATGGGAGTTCATTACTGAAGCAGCAGCAGGAAAGCCTGAGAGCTCCCAAAAAATCTTGTCTTTGTGTGTTTGGACAGAGGAAGATTTCACAAAACGGGATAAGTCAAAGGGAGGGAACAGAAATGAAAGAGTAGACTTAGCAAAATTGGAGAGAAACCATTAGGGTTTCTTGGAAATGAGGTGCTTCTAACAGCTATAAAAAAGGTCATCTCCTACCCATCAAACAACACACATCCAGAGAGAAAGCTTCATCTTTCATCCTTGAAACCTCAGCAATTTCGAGCCCCATTACTCCATCTCCTCCCATTTTCTCTTTTGGTAAATCATTCCAGAGCTTGACAGAGCTTTTGTCAAGCTGCCGAAAACTACTCAACATACCCATTGTTATTCTCCCATATCTCTCTCATCAACGACTCTTAGAATTCCTTCTCCTCTATTTTGAAACCTCTGTTTCTCATAGGAACTCATAGCCCTCTCTATGTTTAATGCTAAACTCATGACTACTTTGCTTCCATGCCACAAGCTTCTTATGCCAAGTTAAGAATCTATCTGTAAGCGACTGTTAGTTTTGCTAATGAAGGTAACCAAGGTGCTTCCTAAGGCTCAGCTACCCTTTGGGGTCTGATTCTTGAACTCAGACCCAGGGGTAATTTTCATACATTTGGCTCTTTGCAGCAGCTCAGGCCAGCAGCGGGACTAGCTCCGGTGTTGAGGCCGAGGATATGTCTATCGGGTGTGAAGGATGAAGATGGATTCATTTTTGCTCAGTAGAGATATGGGTCAATTAGAGACAATTCTCACAAATGACGCCAATATATTTGTGCTCAAAACTAGGTGACCAGTAGTAGGCCCAAACTTAAAGATGTGGTGGATGATCGAAGGATCAGATCTGCCTTCGATAAGGACTTCCCTTTGGCTTGCTGAACATTATCTGTGTATAGAAAGAGAGAAGAAAGCAATAGGTAAGACCTAATGCACCAGTGTCATACCGGCCGAAAAATCTTCGATGCTAAAGTAAGCCGAAAGAAAGAGAAGTTAGCTATTAACAAAGTAAGGGCATAAGTGTCAAGTAGCTATTACCTTGTACCCTCGGGACAAGGGGCTCTGTGGGAGTTGTAGAGTAGCTTGGGAGGCTACCATGTGTCCTAGCGAATATACCAGTGAGGAACCCTAGAGATTCCTGCAAGATACCCTCTGGGGGACTGAATTGGCATGGGGTGCTAAGGGCACCTGCCTACTGTTGATTGTGAGCCCGCGTGATTGGGTTGGCAAGCTTGGAATTAGTTAAGGCTGCCGAGAGCACCAGCTGATTGCGAGGCAGGGTTGGCCAACGTGGAATCTTGGGCCTTGATTGGTGTAGGATCAGTAGGTGGTGCGGAAGGAGCAACTACCGATTGTAAGGCATGGCTGACAAGCGTGGGTTCCTAGGCCGGTTAGATATGGTACAAACACAACTTACAAAAAGCTAGGATTTCATGAATAACTGCAAACATTGGAAGTCCCCATCTCTCACAAAACTGTATGAGATATCTATGATTCCATTCTTTAAAAATCTGGTAATGGAAAATCATGAAGAAAAAAAATATATAGAAGGAAAACAACCATAAACAATCAAACATTAAATAAGCCAATAATTGTGAAAGAAGAATGGAAGTACCGAATGTGATTTGTGGCCATTAACAATAGAAGAAAGTGATTTCTTTATTGCTAATTGGACAAAAGCAACACTAAAACCAACCATAACTGACTAAAAAAGTGAAAAAGTGATTTGTCTTTAGTTTTTCTGTTATTCATTTTTTTTTTTGTGTGTGCATATATATATATATGTAGGGGCTCTATAAATAAAAAAAAATTTCCACCCCCTCCCAATTTTGGGCCTCAGGATGTGTCATTTGTTGCCTTGGGCCAGGGCCAACTTTGGCTATAAATACTAATCTATAAGATAGTTTTTAGTTACATGTACCTATCATTTGCAGAGTCATTCTATAGTGAGGGCCTTATATATGGCCCTTAGATGAGTTCATATCTCTTAACCGTAGGATCAAGCTAACCAATTTAATCCAACAACTAACCAATTTGATCCAATAATTAAGGGATAGGACCTCATCTAAACGTCATATATTAGGGTTTTAGGGTTTAGGCCCTCACTATAGAGTTCTTGATTTGTAATGCATATTAAAATAGTTCTTAACTTTTTCAGAATTTTAAATAAGTCTCTTGCACGTGTCTTACAATTTTTTTTCTCATGAAATATTGAATATTTGTCAAACAACTTGTGTATTGAGTTGAGAGGGTTTTTTTTTTTAAAAAAAAAAATTATAAATCACAACTGTCTTATAGTTTTTTAGTTTATTTGAAATTTTCTTTTCTTGTTTTTAATTTTTTTTTTATAGTTTGTTTTTTAGTACAAGCAATAGTCTAAACAATAAGGGAGGAGCATTTCACACACACACACTACTATGATACGGTGGGGATTCGAACATGAAACCTCTGGTCTGCAAGTCTACCTTTTCCATTGGGTATACACAATGGCAGTCTGTTTCACTTGGTCTCTTGCAAGAGACTTATTCTTATTGGTGCGTAACAGCGTCCTCGGCTCTGTAGTTTTGTTTTGCATATAGTTTAACTAAGCTCAAGTTCAATTCCAAATAAAAAATTACTTGAAATAAGATAAAGTATGCAAGGGTGAGTTAAACACAATTGTGAAAAGAAAGATATGAGAACACCAATGCATTAGCTTATTACTGATGGTACCAAAGTTGAGATATGAAAGTTCCTATTTCATTTCACTTGAATCTGATTACATAATATTAAAGGAAGAATTCTCATACTCCAATGATCTAGTCTCAAGATAACATATAATCTTCTCAATCCAACTCCATTACTTGCATCTCCAACTTGAGAAAAACATACCTTGAAAAGTAGAAACAAATAAAAACAGTGGCCATTTAGCACCCAATACCACATTCGGAAAACAATTTACAACTTTAAGTTGTGTTGTGTGTTCAGAAATGTTTAAGATCACAATTCCAGGATTGGATAAAATGTTCCTTGTGTAGATTCAGCTACTCCAAAAGGTCGATTTCACAGGGATTGATGATAGAGTGATCCAATGCAGTTTCTTACACAAAACAGAAATGAAAACACAAAAACAGAAAACAAGAAAATAAGAAAAGGTCTAAGACAAGATGGTAAGGCTTTAGAATCCACCCTAATTGTCCTAATCATGTTATGGCAGCAAGTATACAAGTACAGATTCATTCATGAAGATTTTCGAAAATAAGTCCCTGATGTTTAGATCAAATTGCATATATTCTCCTAAAGTATGCTCTAATGCATGATTGTGCTTGTAGTCCTGAGTGCAATCTAGGCGTGGTATTTACATAGACTGAAAACACAAAAGAATCCATTAAGCACATATGAGAATATGAACATCACAAGAACCCTAAAGCAAGATGTTTAGCTTAGGAGTTCTAGAAATCAATTCACATGAACAATTCATATGCAATTCATGAGTTTCCGTTTCTGTATAATTGGTTTTTCTAGAAATTGTTAAGCATTTTTTGTTTCATGTACACTTGTTTAGGGATCATTCGGATTTTAGTATGAATGTGTGAAGTATATAGAACTTATACAATTCTATCAGCAATTGATATGTTTTTTGATTTTTTTAGTACTTTCATCATGGTTTTGACTTTTGGTTCCTCGCTTATTAATAGGTGCATTTTTACACAGACTCTGCAATGCAATTTGTAATTTTATAGAATTGATTTTTGTTTTTGTTGCTGTTTATGTTTATGTTTAATATATATATATATATATATATATTACGTTATTGGTGTCTATATTGTTTTGTTATAGAGTAGTTTTTGTATTGCAATTTTTTTTTGTTTTTGGTTGCAGTTTCAGTTTTTTTTTTGTAGTTTTTTTTTTTTTTTTACAACATTGATATCTACATTGTTTTGTTATAGAGTACCATAATAACTTAAATTAAATATTGCAATGTTTTTTTGTTACATCATTGATATCTACATTTTTTATTATATAAACCTAAAAAATACCAATATAATATATATAAGGGTTTAAAACTTATAAATTTTTGTAACTTTCTAGAGCATGAGGTATTTGGTACAAATCTTGTGTGAATGGGTGTTGACATGAATGGAATTTTTTATTTTTATATTTAACAAAATCATTGACTGTTAACATAAATATTGTGTAATTGAAAAAATATCACAAAAATAAGGTTAGTGTAGTGGTTTGTGAATGAGCTTCCGCCTTTGAGGGTCAAGGTTCAAATTCCTTCAATGACTCAGATTGAGTAATTAATAGGTTTAATGCAGGTTATACTTGGGCCATTACTCATGTAACGGTGATTGGGCTAATTTTTTCAACAAAAAAAAATTATTTATACAAATTTCAACTAAAATTTTATTTTTTGGGCTTGAAAATGAACAAATAATCCAATTTTATGTAAACAAAGATGTTTTGAAGTTGGGCTTGGGGAAATATTAGTTATGAGATTAAAAATGTAGCATTGGATTTTAAAAAAAATAAAATAATACACAACTAATCTGATCCGGTTTGGTAAGGTGTGATACCAAAACTGGAACCGATTCGGGCTGGTTCAGTGCCGATTTGTTGACTTTTTAGTCAATTAGTTTTTTCCATCTGGTCTGGATCGGTGTTCCTGATTTCCGGTTCCGATACCCACCCTTAGTTGAGCCTGTGGGTGGGGATATCCCCTGTCAGTTGAACCAAACGTTGTCATGTGTTCCTAATTAATGTGTGATTGAGCGCAGATCCCTTTTTCACACTTGTTCATAGTAGTCTTATCTATTTATCTATGTTCTTGTCCGTTTGTAATTATGTCATTGGCGTGTGAAATCTTACCTCCACAATAATACTATGATTTTACTAATTTACTACCGAGTTTGGAAGAATTTCTTAATATTTCGAAAAACTTCATTATTTGATATTATACAAATATTAACATAATCATGAAGCATTTCCAAGGTGAGGAGTTATGTTCTTGCTGATCATTTATCAAAGTAGTTGACGTCATGATCTTCATCAATTACGTACTGAAGTGATTTCACTCCACTTCGCTTGCTACTTTCTAATTTCCAACTACTCCCAAATGATATCTCACCATCGTAAGTTATCATTTTTCCATTGATCTTTGGATTTTCTTCTTCCTTGGTGATTTCTGGAATCGATACACTTGTTGTATCTGGTCTTGGAAGAGAATTGTGTGGGACTTTATCTTCTATGATTTCAGAGGTAGAAGGAGAGCTTTCCACGACTGAATGTGGAAAACTTTCAAAATCTAGTATTTCAGTACTCATTTGATTTGAAATGGCAAAGTCAGTTGCTTCAACAGTGTTCTTGGAAATGGATCTGCTCTTGGAGAGCCTGTGTTGTGCATTCTTGTGCCAGTTTTTTAGGCCATCTACTACACGTTCAGTAAACACTGCTTTCTTCATGCCAGAACCCATCTATGAAGTAAACCATTATGGGGAAAGAAAGAAGAAAATAAGAGATGTCATTTGATTTGAAATTATGCATGATTTGTAGCTCAATCCATTCAATCTTACATATATATACATTTTCCTTACCTGGGTAACAAGTGCATGAAGAGGTAGGGTCACATAACCGCAAATGAACTGCACAAGAAGTCCCATGGAAATCCTTATGGCTATGACTTCCCTTTTGCCATTTAGGCAAGACCCTTGGCCATACTGAAACTGTTATTGCCAATATGGGATAAGCTTTAGAATATGAAAATTGCTGGAATTTGCCAACATATATAAGATTTACATACCCATGTCCACGTTAAGAATGCCAGTTGAAAGGAGTTCTGCAATCCATTCAAATACTTATTCAAATCCCGTCATAATTTTAATAATATATATACACTATCCTTTTGCTCCACTGTTGTCAATATATGATTGGTAGATTGTAAAATTCGACGATTTTAATTAGGTTGACTTTGATTGATGTGATTCAAATTCACAATTAAACAACATAACAACGATATGATAAGAAATTATTTTATTATTTACATGTATAAATACCTAACCATGAATAAGCTTTTTTTAATTTTAATTTTTTTTTAAATAAAAAAAGCAAGTAAGATATGGTGACTATATGTAAACATAATCTATATCCATTGAACCTTGCAATATTTTCATTGGTCGCATTTGGAGCCAATGATTAGATTGAATTGCATATCTCACTAGATTCAACCTACGTCTCAAAAATAAATGGAGGCCAATTTTCAAATTTTGTTCAAGTTGAAAATAGAAAGATTAGTCGTGAAAGAAACTTATTTGTTCCAATCCCCATAAAATGATAGGATATCAACACCTTATAATTTATTCCCCACAAAATGAAAGTTTCTTAAACTCTATCTTCATTGCCTACTTCCTTTCATTACAATTTAGAGGTCATTTCGGGAATTCACCTTATATTGTTGGCTTCCTTTTCGTATTTATTAATCTAGTATGATGAAGAAATTTGAAATGCTTGTGTTATATCTACCTGGATTAGGACGAATTGGATGAGATGAAGAAGCCAATGTGGCCGACCAAACCAAAACAAGTCATCATTGAGCTTCACTACAAGACGACCTCGAATGACGGGATTCTTGCAACTCTCCACACACATTTTGGTTATGATCATTTCCAGCTTTGCACCCACAACTATAACAATCTACACGAAAGAAATATTGACAGAATATTATATATAATTAAGAAAAAATAATAATTTGAAGTCTTCAAATAATATTTTGCTATATATATAGAAGATGATGTCATGTGTTGTACCAGTAGGGGGATGAATGGTAGCCAATAATGGTTATAAAACACTGCAAAAGAAAAAAAAGTCAAGGCATAATGCTACCACCATTAATTGTCAATACATTTAAGCATAAATGTCCTTCAAAACTTATGTTGAAGAGAACCGAACCCTGAACTTATTCTAATCCTACTCCATTAGCCCACGTTCGTTCAGAGTCAAGAGCTTAAACGATGAGAAATAAAATAAGTAAAAAATGCTGCAGTTGTCTTACCATGTGCACTTGAAAATATGAAAAGCATGGAGAAGAGCCAGATCCAAAATCTGCAAAAAGAGTTCCAAAATGCATGTTAAAAGAGTCATCTCATGAAATGATAAGCTATACTTAGAAAAATGTATAGAGTTTTACCTTATTCCAACCACTTGCTCAAAGTCGTCATCGAAAGCTCTTGCAAGGAATTTCAGGAAATTGAAGTTGCTACTTTTGGTGAAGTTTGCCTGTGCAATCCAAACATGAAAACATCAGATCCGAGCTGTAAAAAAGTACTTTTTATATTTCGTTTCTTTCTCTTTTTTTTCCTTAATGAGATTTTTGTTTCTTAATTTTTCCATATGACGTCTATCTATGTGATCTTGCTTACCTCAATGAACCCATTTCGCAGCGTCATGTAATCGGCTTTTGAGATTGAACCACTAAACTGTCGAGCAAAACAAACCTATATATAAACCATATCAGAATCCATATGGTTGTTTATTATTATTATTATTATTTAGCACAAGCGATTGGGGAAGGAGGGTTTATCCACAAATATTCATTGGGTGCATGGGGTTTCGAACCTATGTGTTCACATTTATCTTTACCCTGTCTCTAACATAAGCAAGGTCTTCTTTACTCTGCTCATGAGCTTTTTTGTATGTTATAAATACAACCAAAATTTAGATCAGTAGATATTGAATACAGGATTTCGAATGTAAGGATAAATGTGTAATACTTCAACTACGAACACCATGAGTTAATATGATTATGACTTACAGGCCAAAGCAACAGAGGATGTTTACTCCAGAACTTCAAATGTCTTTTCCCAAAAGGAGTTTGATGGATAAGCTGGAACCTCCTTGAATCTGTATACACATAAGAAATTTGATTACCATTAATCGGCCGTACAACCGTGTTTGCAGTCATAATTTCCTTCTAAACAAGTATAAATCCAAAATAAGGAAAAAAAAAATTTCAGACAGAATTGTGCAAAATCTAGTAACAAAATGAAGCCGATTGCAAGAACGATATCATGCAGAGGGATTGCTCATCAAGTCTTGGATGCTACTAATTGTGGAAGTGACAAAGTTGGGTATCATAATAACAATGACCATTACAGATGGATGCAGAGGCGTTACCGTTACGAATCTGGTATTCTAATGTTTGAGTCTCATCCTCCCAAGCATTCCATTTCCTCATCTGGTATTCACAATCAAATTTCAATGAAGGTCTTAGTCATTTCAAGAAGAAAGAAACAATAATATATGGCAACATGGTTAATCTAGCCCTACAAATCTCTCTCTTGTTTCCTAGAAGGAGATAAGAGAGGTGAGGTAGGAAACTATTGTCGCATGAATTTTATCACCGGGTTAAAATAAATACTACTAAATAACTTGAAAAATTGTCAGAAATCAGTAATCGATTAATTTTTTATCAAGTAAACGTCCATATACTTTTTGTATAAAAACATGTTAAAATAAATAGGACAGACCGGGTTTAATGTGTAAAATATACAGACTGACTTAAGTATGACCCAAAACATGATTGGTTGTCCTTTTTTCTTTTTTAATATTAGCGATATTAGGAGAGGAGGAAATCGAACTTAGGACCTTGGGTGCAAGATTAAATTATCTTAACTACTTGATCCCCTTGCTGGTTGGTCCTTAAATAATCCTGGCTGTTGTTACAAAAATAGCATGTGTACACTACGTCATATCTGTGGCCAGGACCAAGAATGAACTCATTTTCTGCTTGAATATCAATTTAAATTATAATCCATAGGAAATAAAATAAAATATATAATCATAGCAAGACCAATGGAGACGCCTACGCCTAGTCAACCTACTCTCCTTTTTCTTATCAGCTAATTGAGACTCCTAAACTGTACATGGGGTGGCACCACAGTGGAAAAGTAGGTCAAACTCTCTCTCTTCCCCAAGTGCATCCGGGTTCAATTCACCAAACCCAATATAATACTCCCCCTCCACCTCCCTAACGAATGACCAAAAAAACAATTGAGATTCCAAAGCCCAGCTACTCTAGAGTCCACCGTAATTTAAATAAATCCAAAAACACAGACAAGCAAACTGAATCTTTTATTTTGCAATTAGGTTCTAGCACTTATTAAATTTATCTTCTTTTTTCTTCCCTATATAACGGTACATATATTTATATATAATATACATAATAGATGTATGAATTGATACCTTGGCCATCCCAAGAAACATGGTTAGGATGCAGTAGAGCACATGAAAAACTGCCAACAGAGAGATAAAGATGTTCAGTTGCAAGACTCCTTCCCTTGACACTAGAGAAACCATCCCCTAAATATCACACAAAAACAAAAAACAAAAAACAAAAAACAAAAACAAAAAACATTCTAAATTTAATTAGGTAAGGCTATAAGGTTATAATTGTAAATTTAACTAGTAGAGTGGAGTGCTAGCTGTACCTCGAAGAAATATTTTTTATTGTCTGATCGAAGAATATTTCTTACATAGATAGTTTTAGACCATTACGTATCTGTATTTGTTATTACGTGACATGTAATGATAAGAATTACTTAGGATTGTTTGATAATTATTTCAATTTTAGTTTTTAGTTTTTATTTTTTGTGTTAGAGTATAGAGGAAAATGAGAGTGAGAATGAGAGTGAAGATGAGATTGAGAGAGAGGATGAGAGGAAGCAGTAACAAAAGTGAAAACAATTTCAAATGGATTTCAGTTTTTAGTTTTTGTTTTCACTTTTGTTACTCCTCCCTCTCATCCTCCCCTCTCTTCTTTCCTCTCATTCTTACTTCCATTGTCCCTCTTCTTCCTCTCATTCTTACTTCCATTGTCCCTCTTCTTCCTCTATATTCTAACACAAAAAATAAAAACTAAAAACTGAAACTGAAACTGAAATGGTTATCCAACAGGATTTTAATGATGAGATGAAGTTACAGTATAATCAAATATTTACCAAGAAGGATAAAAAAAATTTAGTTAACAAAAATTATTTTACCATGGACCTCTCTACCTATCCGATATAAAAAGTTTGCACTTAGCTTTCATGCCCCAACTTGCTAAGAAAAAAGAGGTTAGAAGCCGGCTATAAGCAAAATATAATTATGCAAGGAATGTGGGTTGATCCTTGTGAGCTTTAATTCGCTCTGCCATTTATTATTATTATGTATTAGGTTGTAGATCAAGATTGTTATAATTTTATAAATTTGGCGCACAAATTTGGTGTACCTAATTTACCAGCCCATTACACCAGGTGTCCATAAAGTTTATTGTACCTTTGCCTCGCAGTAATTTTCATCGTTGACTTCCTTAGAAAAACTGGTAGAATTTGAGCCTGAAAGTTGCGTGGCGGATGAGACAGCAGGTTCTGCGTCTTCCACATATTTACATGGAAGAAAAGTGTCTGCCAAAGTTTGGGCAACGCAGATTTTTGATATTGGCACCTCTGATATCGTAAGAAGCAGTGATACCAAACCCAGTTTCATCATTTCTATTCAAAATCAAACGAACTAATCAAGAACAAATCTTATGGGAATCATTTGCACATAATTTTTTTTTTTATTCGAATAATTGGGAAACGAACAAAAACAAAATTTGGAGAACATGGTTAAGAACTTGTAGTTTAAGTAATTACGAGCATCTATCATACACTCGATGTCCTAATTTTCCCCTTCCAAATATGTTTTTATAAGTTAAAAAACTTGGAAAAGGTGGCAAATTACCTGTTTTGAACTTCATTAAAGCCCTATTTAGGGATTTTCTTCTCCTTCTATTAAGAAACTGATGATGAAACAACCAAACTAAATGTTAACCACATCTAAATATTGATTCATGAAAGCATTTTAATACACATGCATGCATGCATACCGTTGTTAGATGGTGAATACTAGATTCGATGATGAAGGATAGGAAGAAGAAAAACAAAGCAAATACTGATACAGCCCAGGTTGGTGTCTCTTCAAGCGAACCTCCTTTCCTTTGGTCCATCTCTCTCTCTCTCTCTCTCTCTCTCTCTCCAAACACTTTGTTATCTGATTGTTAATATAGGACAACGTACAACGGTACAAGTACGGAAGATCTTGTAGTGTTTAAAAAAAAAAAAAACTAATCATGCTAATTTACAATTTTTATTAAAGTGATTAGTTGTGTGTGCGTAAATGGTGCAAAAAATAATCATTAATTATCATTGAATTTCTGCCCACCGAAAACAAAGTTATCATTGAATTTGTATAAATAAAAAATTCAACGGTTGGATTGAGAACACTCTGCCTGTATGACGGGGATGTCATTGCATTGACAAAGACCAGTGCATGCATCAAACATTATTTTTAGGAGACATCATGCTCGTACTGACAGCTTCGACAAAAATACGAAAGCAAAAGTCAAAGTTTCTTCCATCTATAATAAGCAACATGTATTTCAATTTGTTTTGTTTTGTTATAAGCCAAAGTTCTTATGCTTTGTTTTGTACGGAGTCAACCGCAAAATTAGCGGTAGACATTTGATCAAAAGAATTCTCATACCAATCATGCCCATTTTTTAGTTTGGTTTGATCTGTATACAAAGTATCGATTAATAGTAGAGATTTTAAACTATCAAAAATTCGTATAATTAACGAGTTAAACTCTTTACTGAAACGAATCAATTCATGCCCATATCTAAACAAAACTAATAAAAATTATTAAAAAAAAGAAAAAAAAAAACCTAACTCCTTAAGACTAGAACATGTACTTGTGGGGAAACTTATCCAAACTCATCATCAAAATTTAAAAAAAATTGGGCATCAGTGTTTCATGCGTGTTTGCATGATGACCGATGCCTTAAGTAAGAGTCTACGTGCTTATATATTAATTGGCCAGAAGAAAAAGTCAAAGTCCTTGTGTGCTGTAAGATACGTTGAAGTTCAAGTACGGAGTACGGACGACTCTTATAGATTAAGAATTTGAATATTCCAAAATGAAGGGACTAATGAAAGGGACTTTAACCTGCCGGCCATACCTTCTTCTTTGTTTTTTTGGGGTCGATGGCCATAAATTTTATTTTACATAACAATGATTAATTGATCATGTAGAAAATTTTCAACCGCAAGCAAAGATGTAAACTTAATAGAGAACAAACTATTCTTTGTACAATATGATTTGAACCGTTTATTTTTTTGGTTATGTTTCGAAAGTTCTTTGTGAAAAAAGTTATCGAAATCAAAAATCGATTAGTAGTCTAATAAGTAATCAAATTAATAGAGGAACACAGAGATAAGGATGGGGAGGGCAAAAATTACCACTACTTTAATTGCACACAATCACCATGATCGCCGCCACCACTGCTACTGCTAGAGCCGACTTGAGCCTGTAGACAGTTCCGTCTTTGGCTGTCACCAGCAGAATCACTTGCGTTTAATTCTTTATGTATAACAAAATAAAAGATTATAAACTATAAATTAAAACGCAACGTTTGGTATGTTAGTCAAATAAAAAATTGCAAACTGTTCCTGAAATGTTATAGTTTACATTTATCACATGGGACGAATTGGACTTGATTCCACTTAAAATTTCATGTATGACAAATTTTGAAAGCATAATAATTATTTTTTGTTGGAGTGGTTAAGGAATTATAAAAAAAACAATATACCCGTTTTTTTTTTTTTTTTTTTTTTTGGGAAATACTATAAATATTTGGTATAGGATAAAAGTCAAACGTGTTAGTAGGTAACAGTATTTATCCATGATCACTAATGAACGAAAGTTTTCAACTTTGATGGCTGAATTAAGGTATTTTTCTCTTCCTAAAAAAATATTTAATTAAAGTTTTGTATGATCTGGTTTATGTCTCAACAAAGATGTACTCAATCCCCAGCCCTTTCGACCAAAAATAAAATAAAATTCCCCAGCCCCTCCCGGCAAAAACAAATATAAACTAAACCTAAAAAAGAAAGATGTAACTATTACGTGATGGATTTTTCTTTTATTAGTTAATTATTGGGATCTCTTTCATTCATCACAGTAGGGGCGGGAAATTGGTGGGCTTTTTTATTTTAATTTTTCTTATCAAGATATTAGGGGATGGGATAAGAAGACATGAAACTTAAACCATGTCATTGGACTTGTTCACCGCAAAAAGTGGTGTTGTGTATTTTACCACTTGAGTATTGTTCACCCTAAAAAGTGTTCCTCGAGCAATCAATTCACTGATAAAGTGAGTACCGATGTAAGAGCATCTATAGTAGGGGGTGTAAAGCTATTTTTGCATCCTCTTTACACCTTTGAGGGTGTAAATGTGGGTTTTGCGCAAATGAGAAGATGTAAATTCAAAGATGTATATTTGATTTTCTTGTCTTAATTTTTTATTTTTTATTTGGTAAAGATGAACTTGCATTAACAAAGACCAAAGAGAGGTCAAGATCCACCGAGACTACACAACCAGTCAAACGGCATAAACAAGAAAAGAGACCAAAGCTACAAAAAAAGTTAAAACGAAAGAAGAGCTACAACAGAGAGTAAAAAAGAAAGGAAAACCCAGCACAACGCCAACAAAAGCATCACAAAGGGAGCGGGGGACAAGGCAGCCCATCTCTGTGTTTTTTTATTGTATTAACTTTATAAAATTAATTTTGTGTGTGTTAAGTTTATTTTATTTTTCCAAACGAATAGACCTAAAAATATTTAAATTTGGAGAAGATAGGAGTTCATCCAAAAAGAACCGTTGGATTGTAAAGTACATTTAATCTAAACTGTTGATATCTTTTCACGTTTTTGCGCACAATTAAACATCTATTATTGTTTCTGATTTGCACACAATTCAATATCTGACATGATAGAATTTGATCTCATCTTCAACCATTGGATTAGATGCTCTTATCTTTATCTCAACTCTTTGATTCTCATCTCAGATATCATTCATTTTTTTTATAAATCACTACTACAAAAAGTGACAAAGATGACCAGAAAAAAACGACGGTCTAAGTGAAAACCGTCGTTGTTTTTTAAAAGACGACGGTTCTATAAAACCGCCGTGTAATAACACCTTCGACACCTAAAAAATGGAGATTCAAATGGTTGTTCATAAACAACGACGTACCTAATTAAAAAATCGACGTCTATTTGAAACAGGATTTCTGCAGTGTAAAATCAAAGCAAATAAAGAACGGCAGAAGTTATGAATCGACCGACGTAGAAAGTAAAGACGACGATTTCAAAAAAACCCGCCGTTTTTACGCAGAAAATAACACGACCAAGTTTTCGTATAAGGCGCCATATAATTACAAATAAATCCACGGCGGTAAAATACAAAATATCGCCGTATTAAATTAATGTACAACGACGGAAAATAAAAATATATCAACGTCTTTCTCGTATAATTCTACGACGGTATCTTTAAATCTCACCACATTTGTTTTTCATTTAACGACGTATTATAAAATTTAACGTCGTATTTATTCCTTTTATACGTCATACCTTATATTTAAACCGTCGTCTTAATACAAATTTTTTTTATCAATTTATTTCTTTGATTTTGTTATCATACGTCATACTATATGCAAAGATGACACTTTTTATTTAAAAAAAACGTTGTCTATTATATGTAAAGATGACGATTTTTATAAAAACCGTCGTCTATTATATGTAAAGACGATGATTTTTACTAAAAACCGTCGTATATTATATGTAAAGATGACGATTTTTATAAAAACCGTCGTCTATTATATGTAAAGACGACGATTTTTATTA